>JAVJIX010000062.1:2700000-2952500 GCA_036785185.1 Paratrypauchen microcephalus | reverse complement strand
TAAACATTTTTGAACGAAACAAAACACAACTCCAGGTACATTTTGATGAGAAACAGCATCAGAAAATAGCATAATATGGGCCCTTAAAGAAAACTATTCTACAACTATTCTATTGTTTCGCATTCCATATGTTTTGAAAGCATTCCCCTGCTACTATACTGTCCGTTGTGATCAGCATTTTCCAGTTGGGAGGGGCTGCACAAACAGAGCAGGAGAGGGCGGGGCCTGGTGTATCTGGCGTGCGTAATGGACATGGTTGACCTTTGAGGAGGAAGTCATTTGAATGTTGTGGAGATAGGAGCTCTGTGTGAAAACAGACTCTGCAGAAGGACGGTGGTTTTTGTTCGGACGTCACAGTATTGAACTTTGCACAACAGTTAATGTACCAGAGACACTGAGGAGGAGCCATCATCTGTGAACAACCCCCCCACCCCCACCCCCTCTAGGGTGCGCCGCAGCCAGCCTTGAAAAAAGCAGATGTTTGGTGCAAAGGAAACCAGACAGACAGATTATGTGATGATGTTATACTTTCACATTTATGCTGAAGGCCCTGCATTATGCAACATTGACTCTTATGAGCTTTTAGCCATGTTAGGATGTCGTTATCTGATCAAAAACATACCTTTATTAGCCTGTCTATATGTCCCGAGCTCAAAATGCTATTTTCCATGTTTTTTCAGTAGAGAGTGGCAATTCCACAGCTGAAATGATCCAAATGATTTTAGTGAAGGTGTGTGGAGTTTAGAAACACAGTGGAGCACTTCCTGTATTACCACATGACATCACAATGTGGAATAGAGTGTTTTCAGTTTGAGAAAATAACTACAGCCTAAATATGCAGGTTTGTGTGTTAAACATGAAACAAAACATAACTCCAGGTGTGTGTTTGATGAGGAAATGCCACTTCAATATAAACAGTGTCATATGGGAACTTTCACTGATGTGGTTGTGGTTGGATTTGACTGGTTTGGGTGAGAAGAGAAGGGCAGCCAGAACATTTAAGTCAAGGGTTTCCAAACTTTTTTCATCATGGGCCACCATTTCAAAATATATAAAAGGTGGACAGGAGAACTGGTGGCCAGAACTGTGAATAATTCATAATGGTGTGTTTAGGAGTAGTTTGATTCTTCCATCACTGCTCTATGATGATGATAGAGGATTTTTGAACATGCAGTGATGTTTACTACTTATTATAATTCAGGCCAATATGCCAGGAAGCAAGGAGATGGAATATATCACGTATTTTGTTATTACCCGTACGGCATTCATTCACATTTGTGTAATTGTGGCAAATGTAAATTGGTGAAAATATACAACACATAACTGAGCATGAATACCATCAGTAATGAGAATCAAACCCGGGATTCCCACATGACAAATATCATAACGACAGCGCTCTAAAGAAATATTTTAAATTACTGGAAATTCACCAAGATTGACCAAGAACGTTAGGTAAATAATTTTTTTTTGCTGATATTGTCACCCTTGTTTTCGGAAAACACAGATAGTCATGTGGGAGGTGTGTGGAACTGTTTGTTTGACACTCTGTTTACTTCAGGTACGTATTCTTGCAACACCGCCTGATTAAGCCTGATAGTTAGCCTGCCCAGGACCAGGCTAGCTCAGAGGCCTATGTTACCCCACTATCTCAGCGGAGATTAATGTTAGCGAGATCGAAGTTAGCCAGGATTTGCGCTTAGCTACATTGATGGAATATTCTCCTGGTTGGGGGTCCATCAAGTGCTGTTCTCCATGAAGGTGTTATTGTTGGAATGTTTCACAGTATGGCATTAAACCTTTCTATCTTCATGGAGACCAAACTAGACCAAGCTACAGGTCAGTCTGTGGAGAGGCAATGGCCCGCTCAGTCAGAATGTCTGTTTTTATGTATTTCTGAGCTGTAAAACCACATGTAAGTGAATAAATGTAAGGTAGAGCTGTTTATTGTCATATTGTGGAAAATTCCAGGCAGAGCAATGACATCCATCCATTGAAACAAGCAGGTGACGGACCCCCCCAAAAAAGTTACATAGTACACCTTTATCTTTAAGGGCCATAGAAGAATTTGTCAGAGAGCTGGAATTGGAGTCTGGGTTATAATTTGGTCACCTCTGATTTAATAATAATAAAAATAATAATACATAAGATTTATATAGCGCTTTTCAAAACAACTCAAAGACGCTTTACAGAAAGGAATAAAAAATAAAAATAAAAATAAACAAAACAAAACAAATTAAATTAATGTGGGTCAAAGGCAATGGTGAAAAGATGAGTTTTGAGCTGTGACTTGAAATTGTTTACTGAGTCCGAGTTTCTGATATGGAAGGGCAGGGAGTTCCAGAGGGTGGGGGCAGCAGTGGCAAAGGCTAATGCCAATGCTACTTACCAACCAGTTATAAACAGTACACTTGGCATCACCCGGGCCCAAGTCAATTAGGGGGAAGGGGCAAATATAAATGTTTAGCTAACTAACTCTGCACAGATAAGCCTGGACAACATGGGAGTCAAACCTGGAACCCTCTTGCTGTGAGGTGAGCATGCTAACCACTTGGTCAGCTGAATAAGTAAAGATTAAAAAATAATCTAAATCTAAAAATAAATGAATGAATTACCAAAATGCTTTAAAATCTAAGGTGAAAGCATAAGAAACAACCTCAAACAACCCCCTTGAAACAGAGGTTTTTATCTCAACTGGATTTTTCCTGGTTAAATTTAAAAAAAAAAACCCCCCCCCCCCCCCCCCCTCATTCCATACAAACTTTTACATACATTCTCCACAAAGTTAGAAACTGCACTGAATTTGCGTCAACCCTGTTAAATATGTGACACTTATGGTGCCTATAATGAATAAATCCAAATAATTTCCCTTGTGGATCAATAAAGTTTGTCTAAATCTGAAGATGCATGCTTGTCTGTCAACATATTTCTTCCTATTCTATAGTTTATTCCCCAGTTAGTTTGCTTAGACTGCATTATCAATTTTAAAGGACTTCCATCAACCAAACCAGAACATACACGAGACTGAAGAATTTGGGAATAAAAACTGCCCCTTTATAGTTTTTCACTGTGCTAGCATTTTTGACTGGCCACTGTCCAGGGCACTGTTTGGAAAATCTGCCAGTCAGGAGAACTGCCAAAGCAAACAATCAATGAAAGCCAAGTTGTCAAAGGGAAAAAATCTATCTATGTCCATTTACAATACTTTCAATGGGGACATTTTGACAACATACGGTCTGACAGTTGCTCTGAATTGCCAGAACAGAGCATTTCTTGGCTGAAAACTTTATTAAATTAATTTATTAATAAAACATTAAAAAATAATAATTTACTGTATTCTGGTACACTTACTTTTTCATTTGGTGCCATTCAGAATACAGTTTGTTTTTTTTATAATTAGAGGAAGACATTGTAGTGTTTCATCGCACAATTTAGGCTTCAAACTATGTAGAATTACTGAAAAATTGACAATCTTACTGCTCTTGTATACAGCTGCACTGATACTATTCTGGTATTGGATATCAGCGCCGATATTGAAAATTTTGGTGAAAATATCAGTTCAGGCAATGTCTAATTTTTGTCAATATATTTTGTGTAACAAGATGAAGAGATGACTGGTCAATGCTCAATGCCCAAAACATCTTATAATGGTAAACATGTATATATATTTTTTAAAGATGTTCTGTGATTACACGCAATACGTAATACATCACGAGAGACAATAAGACTCTGGACCTTTTTTACGCAAATGTCAAGGACGCTTACACCTCCGCCCCCCTCCCCCCGCTCGGACGCTCAGACCATTGTCTGGTTTACCTGCTCCCGGAATACACACCCAGGGTGCGAAGACAACCTGCGCAGAAGCGGTCTGTGAAGCTTTGGACTCTGGAGGCCTGTGAGAGTCTGAGGGACTGTTTCCAGAACACTGACTGGGACATGTTCAGCGGCTCTTACGGAGATGACATCAACGGCCTGACCCATTGCATTACGGACTACATTAACTTCTGCGTGGAGAACACTGTACCAACCAGGAGGGTACGGTGCTTCTCCAACAACCATCCCTGGGTCACCCCTGAGCTTAAAGCCCTCCTGAACCAGAAGAAGAGGGCTTTCAACTCAGGGGACAGAGAGGAGCAAAAAAGGGTCCAGAGGGAGCTTCAATGGAGGATACGACGGGCCAAAAAGGACTATGGGAGGAAGATGGAGGAGCAGCTGGCCCAAAACAACGCACGAGGCGTGTGGAGAGGACTGAGGAGCATGTCTGGTTTCGGACAGAGTGGCAGAGGGACAGCTGATGGTGATCAGCGCTGGGCGGACGAATTAAACCGTTACTTCAACAGGTTTGACTCGCCCCCCACCCCCTCTGCCCCTCTGCCGACTCCCCCCTCCTCCTCTTCACACCTCCCCGGGCCAGTAGCCACATCCCCCTTCCCCTTCACACGGACCCAACCCAGCACCAGCCCCCCTCCACCCCCCACCTCCACCAGCCCCTGCAGTCCACCCCAGTCCCCCCCTCACTCCCCCCTCTCCATCACACCAGACGAGGTGAGGAGGGAACTTAGGCGGCTCAACCAGAGGAAGTCCACAGGTCCTGATGGTATCTGCCCCAGGCTGCTGAGAACATGTGCAGACCAGCTCTGTGAGGTTCTCTGCTACATGTTCAACCTGAGCCTCAGCCTGGAGAAGGTCCCCGTCCTGTGGAAGACCTCCTGTGTGGTCCCGGTTCCCAAAACAACAAACGCCAGGGAACCGGCCCACTACAGACCAGTCGCCTTGACCTCCCACCTCATGAAGACCATGGAGAGGGTGATCCTCAGCCACCTCCGCTCTGTGGTGAGCCCCACCCTGGACCCGCTGCAGTTTGCCTACAAGCCAAACGTAGGAGTAGAGGACGCCGTCATCTACTTACTGCAGCGGGCGCTCACCCACCTAGAGACCGCCGGGAGTGCTGTGAGAGTCATGTTCTTTGACTTCTCCAGCGCCTTCAACACCATCAGGCCGGCGCTGCTGCGGGGGAAGCTAGAGGATGCGGGAGTTGATGGACATCTCGCTGCCTGGACCATCGACTACCTCACTGACCATCCACAGTACGTGCGGCTGCGCGGCTGTGAGTCAGAGGTGGTAGTCTGTCCTCTCACCCTTCCTCTTCACCATATACACCTCGGACTTCACATATAACATGGACACCTGCCATCTCCAGAAGTTCTCTGACGACTCGGCCATTGTGGGGTGTGTGTCAGAGGGGAACGAGCTGGAGTACCGCTCGGTCATCAGTGACTTTGTGGACTGGTGTGGGCGCAACCACCTGAGCCTTAACACCAGTAAGACAAAGGAGCTGGTGATCGACTTCAGGAGGAGACCACTACCTCACTCACCGGTGAACAGCCAGGGGCAGGACATAGAGACTGTGGACAGTTTCAAGTACCTGGGTGTTCACCTCAACAATAAACTGGACTGGTCCCACAACACCGACGCCCTGTGCAAGAAGGGCCAAAGTCGCCTCCACCTCCTGAGGAGACTGAGTTCCTTTGGAGTGTGCAGGCCTCTGCTCAAGACTTTTTATGACTCTGTGGTGGCCTCTGCTCTCCTCTACGCTGTCGTCTGCTGGGCCCCGAGCAGCACAGAGCGGGACAGAAAAAGACTCAACAAGCTGGTCAAGAGGGCCAGCTCTGTCCTGGGCTGTCCTCTGGACTCTGTAGAGGAGGTGGCTGAGAGGAGGGTACTAGCCAAATTCATGTCCATCATGGACGACACCTCTCACCCTCTGCACCGGACTGTAGAGGAGCTGAGCAGCTCCTTCAGCAGCCGACTGAGGCACCCTCAGTGCAAGAAGGAGCGCTACCGCAGATCCTTCATCCCCACCGCCATCAGACTGTATAATTCTACTGTATAGTCCTACCGTGCAATATCGTTTTCCCAATGTGCAATATTGTTGTTTTTTTAATACTCCTATCGTGCAATATCGTTTTTCCAATTTTTTCAATACTCTCCCTGTCACTGTTTTTTATTATTGTCACTACTATTATTATTATTCGATTTATTACTTATTTTTTTAATTATTATTATCACCTATCTTTATGCCTTTTTTTGCCTGCATGCACTTGTCTTCTTGTTCAAACTGTCCCTACCTGGAGCTACTGTGACAAGTAAATTTCTCCTGTGTGAGATCAATAAAGTATTATCTTATCTTATCAGCACATTTTAATGCAGATATTCCATATGTTGTAACTAAATACATTATCAAAGTATTCTTCCCATCGCTGTCAATCTATTTTACCCACATTTGTACTACCTGCCATACTTTTATTTCCCCATAAAATACAGTACCAGCTTTGCCTCTTTTGCACCTCTTAAAGCCCATAGTTGCTGGGGTAGGTTTCCAGGGTATTAAAGGGTCTTAGGCTCTACAGAAATAGGGATGTTGATGTCTTTTTATCTGGAGTTGTTTGTGTCTTGTTTTATGTAACTGCACTCGGTAGGGGGTGTCTCGTAAATAAGTGAATGGGGAGGATTAGGAGGAGGATGAAGAATTTAAAAAAAAAAAGTAAAAGAAAGAAGAGAGGGAGGAGAGAGAGATAGAGGGGGATCTATTCTGTCCACACACTCAGACGAGATGGAAATGAGTGGGTGTATGTGACGTCAATCAGAGTAGACACAAACAGACCCCTCCTCTCCCTCTTCTCTTTCTCTCTCTCTCTCTCTCTCTCTCTCTCTCTTCTATCCTTCATTCTCCATCTCTATCTCTTCTCCATCTATTACTCTCTCCCTCTTCTACCAGTCCTAGCACCACCATTTACCCCATCACCCCTCTCTTTCTCTCTCCTATATCCTTCTTCTTCCTCTCTCTTCAATCCCTCTCTCCTCTCAATCTATTACTCTTCCCCCTCTTCTGTTACCCCTCGCCATTCACACCACCAATTTTCCTACATCTGCCTCTCTCCCTCCCTCTTTTGGTCTTTCCTTCTATCTTCTCTCTCTTCCTCCCTTCATCTCTTCATTCTCCATCTCTCTCTTCTCTCAATCCATTACTCTCTTACCCTCTTCTATCACTCCTAACACCACCATTCACTCTGCCATTCTCCCTGCCTCTCCCTCTCTTTCTCTCTCTCTTTCTATCTCCCTCTCTTCCTCTATCTCTCACCCTTCTCTCTCCATCTTTCTCTCTCCTCATAATCTGTTACTCTCTCCCTATTTTCTATCACTCCACCACCAGCATGCATCCCACCATTGTCTCTCCCTCTTTCTACCCCCCTCTCTCTCTCTAACTCCCCCACTCTTCATTTCTCTAACAGCCTCCTACAGTAACTCCCTTCCACCTCTCTTCTCTCTATGTATGCCTTTTCTCTCTCTCCATCTCTCTTCCTTTTTCAACTCCCCTCTCCCTCTCTCTTCTATCTCCCTAGCTCTCTTTCTTTCTCTCTTCTTCCCCTTCACTCTCTTTCTCTCGTCTCTCCTCTCCTATCCTATCCCCACTTCTTTTTCACCCCCCTCTTTCTTTCTTTCTTTCTTTCTTTCTTTTTTCTTTCTTTCTTTCTTTCTTCTTCCATTTCACTCTCCATCTCTCCTTCTCTCTATTTGTCACTCCCCTAATCCCATCTCTCTTTACTACCCCCCTCTCTGTCTCCCCACTTTCTCTTCTTTTTTCTATCTCTCCAATCATCTCCTCTTCTCTCTAACCCCCTCTCCCTCTCTCCCCCTCTCCCCCTCTCCCTCTCTCCCACTTTCCCTCTCTCTTCCTCTGAGTCCCAGGTTGATACATGCTCCAGTGGAGGCAGCAGTGCTTTAGATCGTGGTCATAAACAACAGGACACACACACACACCACCGCTGTACCATTCAGCACATACACCCACACACCACAACACACTACAGGCATGACGTAGGAGCATGATGTCATTTCCCATTCATATATTGTACACATAGCAAATATTAACAGTATTTTATTAGAGTTTTACATGTAAACCAAGTCAAAATGAACAAAAGGTCCTACGTTACACACATTTGAATTGTGTGAGCTTTAAACCATGCTATAATGTTACCTTATCAAAAACATATCCGGAGTTGTGGTTGTGCTTTATTTCATTTACACATTTGAATACTTGGGAAATAACTAGACAAATAATGCACAAGTAAAGCTCAAAATGACAATGACAAATGACAATTCAGCAACATTTTCCCTTTAGTTCAGTAGAGGTTGTCAATTCCAGAGCTGAAATTATCCAAAATATTTCTGGTAAAGGTGTATATACACAGTGGAGTACTTCCTATATCACCACATGACATCATAAGGTGGAACAGTGTTTTCTGTTTAAGCCTAAATACGCAGGATTTGTGTTAAACATGTGTGAATGAAACAAAACAAAACTTGAGGTATGTTTTTGATGGGGAAACAAGATCAGAAGATCAGATCAGAAAATAGTGTAATATGGGCCCTTTAATTAATTAGCAGAAATAATGAACAGATATTTTCAAAGAGAGTCTTAGAGAAATGCATACATTTGAAAATTGTCATTGTTTCCATTTCTGGCAAACCCAAGAACAGAACGAACATCTGGTCAAACAGAGATGCCCAGGAGATTTCTTTAAGGGCTCCAAGGGAATCTGCATCCATTCTTAATCAGATTCCTGGACAATTTCAGGTTTAATTGTTTAGTTTTAGTTGGAGTGGGGAGTAGCAAACAGAACAGACCAACAATACTGGCAAAAACAAAACAAATAAACAAAGAAAAAAAGACTGCAAACTCAAAACTTTACATCAGTAAGTAAAATGGTCCTTTGTTTTTGTCATTCTGATGATTTAAGTGGCTTCAATTATAGTCTTGTTTAAACTGCTTCACTCCTCGGTGCAAGAGTCTCTGCGCCCTCTGCTGGCATTGCAACTGTGCAGTTTTATACAGAAATCAGATCATCACTTACTTTACTATTACGCCAATATCACCATATTTTTTTATGTTGTTTCCTCATCACAAACATATACCTGGAGTTGTGTTTTTGATTCATTTACACGTTTAACACACAAACCCGGAATATTTATTCTGAGTTCTTCTCTCAAACGGAAAACACTCTGTTCCACCTTGTGATGTCATGTAGTAACACAGAAAGTGTTCCATTGTGTTTTTATACTCCATACACCTTCACTAGTAGAATAATTTGGATTTCAGGCCTGGAACTGACAATCTCTACTGAATTAAAGGTAAAAGGTAGTAACTTAGTAACTTAAAAACTATGGCTTCATGACATCACAAGAAGAAACAGAGAATTTTGAGCTTTGGAGATGTAGACAGACTAAATAATAAAGGGTTTACTCAAACAAAACACAACTCCAAGTTTTTGATGAGGAAACACATTAAAGGAGAATTAATGTTTTTTTTACAATCTCCTTATTTCGGTAATAAAACAAGTTGTTTTACTCACCCATAGCACTTTGGTGTCATTTGGAGCACTTCCGGAGATGTTTTAGATTAGCGATATCCGTTAACGTGAGTGCTCAGGGCATGATGTTGCAGTCACCAAAGTAACACAAACTTTAGCACTTTTCAAATCACAGAAGCTCGCTGTGTCAGCGTAGACTTTAAGTGGAGTCCAAAGCGGCCTGAAACCCGATATCCAGCTATAGTTTCATCTGATGACATCATCATAGAGGACAGCGCGCATGTGCGTGTTATTTTGGTGACTGCAACATCGTGCCCCGATCACTCACGTTACGATATCGCTAATCTAAAACATCTCCGGAAATGCTCCAAATGACACCAAAGTGCTATGGGTGAGTAAAACAACATGTTTTATTACCGAAATAAGGCTCAGATAGTAAAAAAAAAACAACGTTAATTCTCCTTTAACATATCTCAAACTCCCAAGTCAGTTTGGCATAATATAGGACCTTTAAGCCTTCACCGTATGCTTCTTTCTTTTAACAAGTGTCTAGACTACCACAATTGTGTATGTGTTCACCCACTCCACTGGAAATACCCCTGATGTCCGGATGGCTGCTCTGCTCTTATCTAACCTTCCTATTTGTCACAAGGAAAACAATATGATTCATTAGGCTCTTTTTTAGTCTGGATTAATTGACAGTTAGCGGCCCACGGATTGCTACACAAACTCAGTACCTTTGGGATGAAGAGGCAGAGGATTCTCGTCTTCTATTTACTGTTTTCAAACAAATTATCAACGCGTAAAAGATTTGATTTGAGCAGTAGTGGGAGATGTACTCAATGTTTATACTCAAAGCTGAATGTGTAACTTTTCGAGTGGGTGTAGACCAACATTAAAGGTCCTATATTGCACAAGATTTACTCACACTTTGGGTAATCCTGAATTAGTCTGTCCACGTCTCCAAAGCTCAAAGTGCTCTGTTCCACTTTATGATGTCATGTAGCGGTGGTTTTCAAGTTAACAGCTACTTTTTACCTTTTATTTTTATTTAGACATTGGCAATTCCAAGGCTGAAATTATCCAAGTGATTCTAATGAAGGTGTAAGGATTTTAAAAACACAGAGGAGCACTTGCTGTATTACCACATGACATCACAAGGTGTGTTTTCTGATTGAGAGAAGAACTTACCCTAAATATTCTGGGTTTGTGTTTTAAAAATGTGTGAATGAAATAAAACAGAACTCCAGGTTTTTGATGAGGAAACAACATTATAACATAGATCAGAAATTCAATTTGTCAACTGGACAAAGTTTGTTTGGTCGAAAACGTTTTTCGCCACTCATCCGAGAGGCTTCGTCAGTTCTGGTTAGAGTGCTGGTTAGACACTTGCTTATATCTCGCTGCAGGGAGGAGCTAACTAGCTAGCTACTTTTCGAAGCTATCTCGCCTATTGGTTTCTGTCTTTTGTTTCTCTGGCGTCTAGAGTAGCATACCTATTCATCCCTACACAACTGTTTTTCACACCTCTGGCCCTGACCTGGCTAGCCCTATTGTTAGAAACAATAGGGCTAGCCAGGTCAGGGCCAGAGGTGTGAAAAACAGTCGTGTAGGGCCTCTCGGATGAGCGGCGAAACGTTTTCGACCAAACAAACTTTGTCCAGTTGACAAATTGAATTTCTTCTTTTATCATGGATTCTACCTGGACGACTGAGGGACTCTTCACGCATAGATCAGAAAGTAGCGTAAAATATAGCCTATATTCATGACATCACAAGGTGGAACAGGGCATTTTGAGCTTTAAAGACGTAAAACACACTAATCACAGATCATTCAAACATGCATGAATGAAACAAAAGACAACTCCAGGTATGTTTTTGAGTAGGTAGCAGCATTCTAACATGGCTTAAAGCTCACAAGAATCAGTTTTGACACTTAAAAATTATACTTACAGTAGTTTTACTTTTGTATTTCTTTACTTTCTAACACTGGGTTAAGCCATAAATGAAGTAACCGCGAATGTCGTCGTTAGTAAAATTGCAACTTTAATTTTGAAGCACAGTTTTGATGTGTCGAGAGAACCATTTTGGCATGTTTTCCTTTAAGAAATCAGTCATCCCTGACAGAGAGGAGTAGTGACGGCATACTGTGTTCTATCCAGAGAAATGGGGAACTATTTTTAAAACACCCCTCACTGGCTTCCCAATTTAAGAATGATTTAGCACAAAAGTAAAAACATAACAAAAATCAAGCTGTAGTGTTTTTTGTCAGTTCTAAAGAGCCTATGAATGAGTAAGGGCCGTGGTACACATACATCTAAAAAGGCTGTCAAAATACTATGTTATGTAAGAGTTTGTCCCATATAGGAGATTGCTAAATATGCTAAAACCACTCTGCTTGCCAATTGCTGTGGTTCTTTGACTAAAGTGGTTTTCTTGGCTGTTTTTCCATCATGCAGGGTGCTTATTCTGCTGTACCCTGGATGAGGACTGAGTCATAGCAGAGGAGGAAGCAGGTGGGTGGGAGGAGGTCCGGGGGCGAAGAGGGTGAAGCACGCAAAAGGCATATCTACTCAATAAAAAAAAAAAAAAATCATGAATGACGATGAGTAGGTTTATGTATGCATTATATTAGTCACACAACATTAAGCAGAGAGCAATGATAATGTCCTCTATGCCAACAGCCTCTCCCAGCTTTATTCTCTGCTGTAATTAGCATATTTTAAAATGACTTTTAATAATCAGAGGACTCAGATGAGTTTTAAAATTGGCAGAGGAATTGATTTGTATAATTACATTTTAAAGAGGGAGAGGGGGATTCACAAAGTATGCCCAAAGACAAGGGTGGAACTAAAGAGGGACAGGTGAATAGAGACACAGATATCAAATCAAATCTGTATTAAAGGCCCTATATTACACACAGTTGACACTTATGAGCTTTTAGCCTTGTTAAAATGTTGTTACCTCATGAGAAACATACCAGGAGGCGTGTTTTCATTCACACATGTTTGAGTAATCCCGCATTATTAGTCTGTCTACATACCTTGTGAACCACACATTGCCAAGTTCAGGGCTGAAATTATCTAAAAGTTTCTAGTGAAGGTATACAGAGTTTTAAACTACAGTGACATGGCATCACAAGAACTCAGTCTAAATATGCAGAGTTTGTGTGTTAAACATGTGTGAATGAAACAAAACACAACTCCATATGTTTCTGATGAGGAAACAATAGTGACAAATGTGCAGAAAAGAACAGAATCTATAGTATGTTTTGTATTGATCTGTAAAATCTCAATATTCAATAAGTTTGATTTAACACCACTGATCCATTTGGACTCGATCTGGTAAATTATGTAACATTAATGATGGACGGTCTACCATCTACTTGTCTCCACAGTGATATAAATGCTTTGCCTTGAATGTTTCACACTACGACTTTAAACTTGCATCTTAAGTAAGTATGTTTTTCAAGGTAATTTGTAGAGATAAGAACTAGGGCTGTCAGTTTAACGCGTTAATTAGATGAATTAATTACACTGCTAATTAAAGTGTTATAAAAATTTACACAATTAATTATGAGTGGCAATTCAATGCGCACGCATTTTAAATTTGGCGTGTGGTGAGCAAATCGCTGCCAGGGCCTTCAAATGGCAAGTTTATTTATAAAAAGAATGAAGACGGGACGATCAACAAGAACACGGTGATTTGTAGCTTTTGTCAAAAAGAATTTTCCCATCACCGAAGCTGCTCCAGCCTGATGGATCATTTGAATGACAAACACGTCTGGACAAGTTCCATTGTTACTGCTGATAGTGCGCACTTCACCAAACCACCAAATCACACATGTAGAATTTGGGAAACAAATTAGCAAAGCGACCACATGAAAACTGACAAACTCAGTTGCAATGTGGGTTCGCTCACTCGCTCGATCGCTCGCTCACTCACTCACAATCTCTCTCTCCATCTGTCCCTCTCAATCTCTCTCGCTCACTCTCTTAAAATGTGATTAATTAGATTCATTTTTTAATTGCCTGATAGCACTAATAAAAACACTTGTATGAACAAATCCAACATAGAAGTTTAATTTCTTACTATGAAACATCCCGCCCAGAAAAGTCACACACTGTGGACATTTAAACTTTAATAACAGAAGGTGGCTGCATAGAACTGAGTCAACTTTAACAATATTATCTTATGAATTATGATTTTAATTATTATGATATCTTGCTGTATGAAAAACAAGCCAATGCCTGTAAAACTGTTATCTCTGTGTCCTGGCTACACATCGTAAACCGTGAGGTAATAAAACTCTGACGTCTACCCCAAACTCAGTCTTAACCATTGATCCTGACCGGAAGAACAGATCTCATTTCATTTTATTGAACCATGACTGATATCAACTAGGCTGTAATCCTTCACAGAGATTGTACAGGTGTTGTGCAAGATTGCTGTCAACACAAAATACACAACATAAAGCACTATAAGATTTAATGTCAATTTATTGTACAATATTCTTTCAGACAAGGGACTCTGGCTGGAATATAGCTGGCTGCTTTCCATGTTTTAAGTCGATGGGGGAGACTGGAGCCTGCAAAAGGACTAAACATCAATTCAAGTTACAAAAAGTGTATACAGTTAAAGGTCCTATTATGCATAATTGATTTTACATTGTGTTCAGTAGAGATTGGCAGTTCCAGGGCTGAAATCATCCGTAAGATTCTAGTGAAGGTCTATGGATTTTAATAACACAGTGGAGATAAACATGAGTGAATGAAGAGATTTTGATGAGAAAACAATATTATAATATAGAGAAAATAGCATAATATGGACCCTTTAAGTAAATAACAAAAACTTAAATCTCACTATTGAAACCTTTGCTATAGGAAAGTATACCATCTTCCTGATATCTGTTTGCTGGACCATATTTTCTGTTGATTTATTGTTGCGTTAGTTAATCCTTTAAAGTGCAATAGTGTAGTGTATGCTCTTATCCTGCACTTTTCCCAATAGACCAGATTTGCGACTGTGTGTATGTTGTTAAAATAATAGAATTAATCTTTTTGTGTCTCTAAATGTTAGATATACACAATACTTGGTGAATTCCCTTTGTCACATAATAGTTTAGTCATTCTTAAAGGCACTGTACCTGTCCAAACTTTACTATCTCATTCTTATCGTAATTATTCCCCAAAATTAGCTTATAAGCACTTTTCTCAACTTTCAGAGGTCAAAGAGGAATTTTGGTTGCCTGATTTACACCAGACCATATCACAAGTGATATATGGTCTGGGAGCACCTACTGAATATCTCGTAGCAGAGGTGTGGTTTACGATTGCCAGCGGCCGTTTATTGGGTGTTACGAATGTCTATCATTTGGCGTATACGTAGCCCAGAGCCAATCATGTCAGTTATCAGTTCAAACTACAAGCTTCCGTTTGTCGCGTAGTACGCGTCACCGTCTTTCCACCCCTCCCTGCTCTCTGATTGGCTCCCCAAATCAGGAGCCCTCGCTTAGCCTAGTTGCCAGTTGTCTTTTAGATTGAAACGATCGTGCAAAGCAGCCTGGGATTTCCCAGGTTAGGATTTTGACATCACAGGAATGCTAACTTACAGTGGACCAGCCTTACTTCACGGACAATAAAATTGCTTTTTAATTAGTTTTCCTTATATATGTCAATTTTACTCATCGTCTTTGGTTTTGACCTTGTCCACCAAACTCACACCAACCCTTTATATTTGTGCTATATAGTCCATATAAAAATGTATAGCTTATAAATATATAAATGTAAAAAATGAATTATTGTCTTAAAGGTCCTATATTATGCAAAACTGACTTGTGAGCTTTAAACGTTAGATGTTAGAATGTTGTTACCTCATCAAAAACATACCTGGAGTTGTGTCTTAAGCAAACACTTTATTATTATTAGTCTGTCTACATCTCCAATCCTCAGAATGCTCTATTCCACCTTTTGATGTCATGAAGAGGTACTTTTCAAGTCATTTCAAGTTAACAGCTACCTTTTACCTTTTCATGCAGTAGAGATGGGCATATCCAGGTATGAAAACACAGTGGGGCACTTCCTGTATTACCACATGACATCACAAAGTGGAACAAAGTATTTTCTGTTTGAGAGAAGAACTGCAGGGTTTATATGTTTGTATGTTACGTGTGAATGAAAAAAACACAACTCCAGATGTTTGTGATGAGGGAACAACAGTATAACAGTTCAGAAAATAGTGTAACATGGACACTTTAACTCTGTATTGACGAGTTATCTGTGTTTTTTCTTTGCTCTTTTCTCCACCATTGCCAATAAACCAGTTGATTCCCTTCCTGAGGCAACCACCCACATAGAGCTGAAGTGATGAATGGGTTTGAAATGTCTTGCCCAGAGACACAACAACAGCTTGAGCTCAGGAAGGAAATGAGCCTGCATCAGCCTGACTAACCCTTGAACTATAAGTAAGAAACCATAATTGGAAAGTACATAAAATAGCAGGGCTTGATTCTGCAATCACATGCCATTGATTGGATGAGTAATTATTTTGAAAACGCTTTTGTGAAGCGTTTTTTCTGTTACATCAGAGAAATCAAGGCTGAATACACTGTTAAAGCAAACAAACAAAAAATAACAAAAATTGATGATATATCTCATGCTTGTCTCCATGGTGATATAAATGCTCTACCTGGAATGTTTCACAGCATGGATTTGAATGTCATGATGCAACCAGGCCAGTTTCAGGTCAGATCTATGGAGAGGTGAGTCTGCTCATGTTTTTCAAGGTAATTTATGGTAAAAAAATAAAATAAAATAAAATAAAATAAAATAAAATAAAAATAAAATAATAATAATAATAATAATAATAATAATAATAATAATAATAAATAATAATGCGTGAAGAGTCCCTCAGTCGTCCAGGTAGAATCCATGATAAAAGGAGAAATTCAATTTGTCAACTGGACAAAGTTTGTTTGGTCGAAAACGTTTCGCCGCTCATCTGAGAGACTTTGTCAGCTCTGGTTCTCATGCTGGTTAGACCCTGTTTATATCTCGCTGCCGGGAGGAGCTCCCTACACTGAAAAAAGCTCTGAACTATCCCAAGACACGGAGTAGCTGGGATAGTTCAGAGCTTTTTTCAGTGTAGTGAGCTCCTCCCGGCAGCGAGATATAAACAGGGTCTAACCAGCATGAGAACCAGAGCTGACAAAGTCTCTCAGATGAGCGGCGAAACGTTTTCGACCAAACAAACTTTGTCCAGTTGACAAATTGAATTTCTCCTTTTATCAATAAATAATAATATTAAAGGTGCATTGTGCAACTTTTTGGTAGAGGGTCCATCAAATGCTTTTCTCCTCTGAGACATTATTTCTTTGTCTGGAATATTTCACATATGGCATTAAACCCTTTTATTTTCATGGAGACCAAATCAGACCAAGTAACAGGTCAGATCTGTGAAAAGGCAACCGCCAATTTTTGAGTTATAAAACCACCCATAATTGAATAAATGTAAGGTAGACCTCTTTAATGTCATACTGTGGAACATTCAGGTAGAGCAATGACATGTTTAAAAAAAGGAAGGTGACGGACCCCCGAGCAAAAAGTTACACAGTGCACCTTTGATAAATCCAACATAGAAGAATAGAATAGAATTTCTTACTATGGAACCTTCCAGGCAAATCTCCATGGAGACAAGCATAACAACATACAAAAAAAACTCAAGTGTGGTTACACTCTTTATATTGCATAGACCAGTGAACAGCCCATTAGGAAAATTGAGGTGTACCTGAGTGTTAGAGCAGAAGAAGTGTGCTCGTGAACTAAATGAACGTGCACATGCTTATTGTGCGCTTGTGTGTGTGTGTGTGTGTGTGTGTGCGCCCCCCTGACATCACTGGGAGCGTCACTACAGTCATTTCATTGTGGCTCCCCAGTGACTGAAGAGCTGACAACCTCCCACACTCCTTCTCTGTGTCCACCACTCCCAGAGACGACCAGCGCAGTCCCCTGGTCCAACAGCACTCTCTCTTCCCTCCTTCCCTCTGTTCTCTGCACTCTCTCCCTTCTCCTTGTTTATCTTTCTCCACCCTTTCTTATCTTACTCTCTCCCTCTCCTCCTCCCACCTTCTTAACCCACCTCTTTCCACCTCTTTACGCTCTCCATCTCTCCTGCTTTCCTGTCTCTTTTCTCATCTCTCCCTCTTTCCATCTCTTCATCTCTCCTCCCCTCTCACTTTCTCCTTTCCTTCTTCCCTCCCTCATTTCCTGCTTCTCTCTCTGTCATCCTCTCCTTCCACTCTCTTCTCCTCCCTCTCTCCATCTCTCTTCTCTACTCTCTCTTTCCTTGTCTCTCTTTCTACTTTTCTTCCTCTCTTCTACCTCCCTCTACTTCTTTCCTTTTCATCTCTCCCCCTGTTTTCCTCTCCATCTTCTCTCCTTTCCCTTGTTCCCTGCACTCTCTCCCTTCTCCTTTCTCTTTCTCCCCCGTTTCTTCTCTTGCTCTCTCCCCTCCCACCTTCTCATCTCCCTGTCTTCTCTTGCACTCTCCCTCTCCTCCCTCCTACCCCCCCCCCCCCCCCCCGTCTCCTTTTCTCACCCTCTGTCTCCTCTCCTCTTTTTTCCTCTCTCCCACGATCTTTCTCAGCCTTGTTACTTCTCTCTCTTCTTTCTTCTCCCTCCCTCTCTCCTGTCTTTCTTTGTTTTATTAGCAGCTCTTAGCTTTATATGTTCTGGCTGCTTTTTCTTTAGTCGCCCACTCATTTTTGGTGTGGGTCTTCCCTGCCTCCTTTCACATCCTCAGCTCCACACACTCACATCCCACTGACTGTATCTCCTGCACTATTTACTTCTGTTGTTTTATTATCTTTGTCCTTGTATTTTAGCAGTTAGGAATGGTAATTGTATAATATTAAAAAGTTACAGTTAAAGTCTTCATTTAGTGTTTTGGGATTAAAAACACTTACAGGATTGAGTGTATTTCAGTATAGTCATTCTTCCAATTTGCAACTGTTGTTAAAGGGATATGCCACCCCCAGGTCAAATTTGGGCATCTCCCCACAGTCCAGAGACTAAAATAAGTGGTGGAAAGCGTTTTCCTGCTCACCCAGCCATTGTCCGAGTCTGTCGCCACTGACCGCCGCGGTATCTGCAGCTCCTCCGCCTTAGACTGGAGTCTAACGTCGCCAGAGAAAGATTTCGGCCAAAAGGAATTAATTTGCTCGATGCGTTTCCCAATTACTTTGTGTGTAGTGCGCATTCATATTGAGTGCAAATAAATGTGCAAATCAACACGGAGAGCTTGACTTGGTCATTTTGGGTGGGAACTATTTTCCAGTGCGGAAGAATACAGTCGAATCACACACCACGTTGTGCAACAGGGGAACTCCCTTCCCGGTGCGTAACTGGGATTCCCGTGTCAACGTGGTGCGTGATACGGCTGTATTCTTCCGCACTGGAAAATAGTTCCCACCCAAAATGACCAAGGCAAGCTCTCCGTGTTGATTTGCACATTTATTTGCACTCGATATGAATGCGCACTACACATAAAGTAATTGGGAAACGCATCGAGCAAATTAATTCCTTTTGGCCGAAATCTTTCTCTGGCGACGTTAGACTCCAGTCTAAGGCGGAGGAGCTGCAGATACCGCGGCGGTCAGTGGCGACAGGCTCGGACAATGGCTGGGTGAGCAGGAAAACGCTTTTCATCACTTATTTTAGTCTCTGGACTGTGGGGAGATGCCCAAATTTGCCCTGGGGGTGGCATATCCCTTTAAGAGTGCATTGTGTAACTTTTCTGGTGGAGGGTACGCTAATTTTTTTTCCTTTAGGGAGATGTTATTGCTTTGCTTCGTATGTTCCACAGTACAGCATTAAAAGTCCATTCAGTCTTTTGTTTCATTGAGGTGATCTTATTGTTCAGAAATACCTTTAAGAACATGCATTCTTGTGTGAATGGGCACGCCTCTTCACAGAACTGATCTGTATCTTTAAATGTTTGTCTCCATGTAGATAGATAAGTTTAATGCCTTACTGTGAAACATTCCAGGCTGAACAATTAAGTAAGTCTACATGGAGACTAGCAAGAAAAGTTATGCAGTGCACCTTTAAGTACTCTTACTTAAAAACCTTTGCAACTTTGGAGATACCAATACTACTAAAAGTCACGGCAAAAGGAGAAATTCAATTTGTCAACTGGACAAAAGTTTATTTGGTCGAATAAGTTTCAAGGAAAGATTCTCTTTCTGGACAAAGAAAAGAGAGAAGAAAGAGAATCCTTCCTTGAACAGAAATGGAGGTCTCAGACATCATTTGTCTCCCATTTCAAACTCTATCCTCAAACCTAAATCAAAACAAACAAAGAAAACAATAGGACTAGCCAGGTCTGGTCCAGCCCATTATGGTCCTGACTGTTTATGCTAACAAGACCCCACACTCATTGCATATTCAATGGGCCTACTTAACTAACAGAAACTGTAAACAAGTAGGTGTGTTAATTTCAGAGTAATTTCATTGTAGTTGGCTCCTCCCTTCAGGCAGATATAAGCAGTGTCCACCAGCATCCGACCAGAACTCAAGAAGCTGCTTGGATGAGCTGTGAAACGTATTCGACCAAATAAACCTTTGTCCATTTAACAAACTGAATTTCTCCTTTTGCCATGGATTCTACTTGGACGACTGACGGATTCTACACACATACTAAAAGTAACCATTTATGCTCCATTCTTATTACTAGATACTGAGCAACGCAAGGTACATACAATTTTAAAGTACAAGATCGTGCTCAAAATCACAATACAATAATTATAAAGAAATAAGTTAAGTTTCCTTTGGGGGTTAAAGGATTTAGTGTAATCCAGTATACGTCCTGTTCATCCATTTTGTTGTTAAGTACTCATACTTGACTACGGGAGGAAGATGGAGGAGCAGCTGGCCCAGAACAACACATGGGGCATGTGGAGAGGACTGAGGAACATCTCCGGATTTGGACAGTGTGGCAGAAGGACAGCTGACGGTGATCAGCGCTGGGCAGACGAATTAAACTGTTACTTTAACAGGTTTGATTCGCCCCCCACCTTCTCTGCCCCTCTTCCGACTCCCCCCTCTTCACACCTCCCCAGGCCAGTGGCCACATCCCCCTCCCCCTTCACACGGACCCAACCCCACTCCACCCCCCACTACCACCCCCTGCAGCCACCCCAGTCCCCCCCTCACTCCCCCCTCTCCATCACACCGGACGAGGTGAGGAGGGAGCTAAGGCAGCTGAAGCAGAGGAAATCCGCAGGACTCGATGGTATCTGCCCCAGGCTGCTGAGAACCTGTGCAGACCAGCTCTGTGAGGTTCTCCGCTACATCTAGCCTTGAGCTAAATCTAGTGAATTTACAGCACTAGCTGTTCATTAACACATGCTGTCCCATTTAAATAAATAAAATTAAACTTAAACATCTTCAACCTGAGCCTCAGCCTAGAGAGGGTCCCCGTCCTGTGGAAGACCTCCTGTGTGGTCCCAGTTCCCAAAACAACAAACACCAGGGAACCGGCCCACTACAGACCAATCGCCTTGACCTCCCACCCAATGTTCCCTCTAAGCTGCGCGCCTGTGCAATTGCGCACTGCTCGCACATTCTCAGCGCACAAGAAAATCTATGCAGCACAGAGATGAAAGAGTTCCGCTTTTTTTTTCAGCCGCGGGGTCATCTGAATACGGGGGAATCGTCCCATATTCAGAAACAAAAGTACGTGTCTCGTATTAAACTTCTACCGGTGTGCGAGGAGCACGTGCAGCTCTTTCGCAACAGCGTGTACGGGGGGTGCATGTCGAATGTCGCGCACAGGGGTCCAAGGAGCGCTCAGGGAGTTAGTGTGTTTGCTCAGACACAAAACATTAGGGGGAACATTGCTCCCACCCCATGAAGACCATGGAGAGGGTGATCTTCAGTCACCTCCGCTTTGTGGTGAGCCCCACCTTGGACCCGCTGCAGTTTGCCTAGAAGCCAAACATAGGAGTAGATGACGCTGTCATCTACTTAATGCAGTAGGCACTCACCCACCTAGAGACCGCCGGGAGTGCTGTGAGGGTCATGTTCTTTGACTTCTCCAGCGCCTTCAACACCATCACGCCAGGGATGCTGCAGGGGAAGCTGGAGGATGCAGGAGTTGATCGACATCTCGCTGCCTGGACCATCAACTACCTCACTGACCGTCCACAGTACGTGCGGCTGCGCGGCTGTGAGTCAGAGGTGGTAGTCTGCAGCACTGGGGCCCCCAGGGAACTGTCCTCTCACTCTTCCTCTTCACCATCTGCACCTCGGACTTCACATACAACAAGGACAGCACAATTTAATTGGGTTTAATTTGAACAATATTACCTCATTTTACACACTATTTTATCTCTACACTACATCAACAATCTTTTACTTCCTTTTGTTTATGAAGAGGTCCATTATCATAAATCATAATCTCTCCTTCCTTCCTTTCTATTCTTAACCCCTGTGTGTCCTGTATTTCCTGTTTACTCTATCTATACTCCCATTCCGCAGCCTTCTACCTTATATAGCCTATGTCTTATAATAATATTACTTTTCCTGTTTTCCCCATACATCTCAATTATAGAGCATTACCTGTTTCTCCAATGAATAAATCCATAAGAAATCTCTCCATCCCTCTCTCCTTACCGCCTTTCTTTTCATTTTCCTGTAGATTATTATTACCATATTAAAATGTTAATGGGGCTGCCGGTGTAGTCTATAAAATGAAGGGTTACCGGTTCAATTCCTGATTAAGATGTTGTGTTCCTGCGTTCACACAGTTCACACAGTTCACACAGTTCACACAGTTCACACAGTTCACACAGTCCCCAGTGACACTCCAGTTGTATGTGGAAGGGCATTTGAAACAAAAATTAGTCTCCAAGGTTCACTGAATGTGAGAAAAAAAAACATAATAATATTAATTCCTTAATCCCTGTCATAATCTGTGTTACATCTCCCATGTAATCCAGTTTATCTATACTTCTTCCTTCCTCTTCATATCTAAATTTACATCATATGCTTCCTTAATCTCATGAATCAATTGCTTCCTTTAATACTCCTGTCTCTTCGCCTCCTCTTGTTCTTTGGTGTGTGGGTCTCCCCTGTCTTTCCCATGATCCTCTCTGCTCGTCTCTGTCTCTATGGAAACGCTGAGTGGACATGAGCATGCCTTAAAGGTCCGCAAAGGCACTGATCCAGCTACTATCAGATCACACAGAGTACAACTACCACACGCCCATGAGCAATGCATCATATGGATAAGAGTCTATACTATCCCCAAAACTGAAGAAAAAAAAAATGGTGATGGTGAATTCTGGATGGTAATTTGAGTTATTGAGTTATATTAAAGGCACACTATGCAACCTTTCTGGTGGGGGGTCTGCTACCTGCTTCGTTCAAAAACAACTTGAAAAATGTATTGAAAGTAGGGGCACCTTTCCGTAGATCTGATCTGTAACTTGGCCTTGTGGCATCAGCTACTTGTCTCCATGGAAACAGATAAGTTAAATGCCAGACTGCTGAACATATCAGGCAAAACAATAAAATCTCCAGGGAAATATGCATAAAAGTTTCACAGACATTTAACTTTTAAAATTTAGATTATATTAACTTGCTTTTAATCAAATGCACTTACATGAAAATATGTTTGACTTTTTACTTGTTGATTAAGACAATTACAGTTATTATTTGTTAGCATTTCTCATTTGAGGCTAAATAATCCTGGAACCAGTTAAAGATGTCATGAAAGAGACTAAATATTCAAGATGTAATGTAATTTAGCCTAGTAGGTACAAACAAATATTAGTTTTGTTATGTTTTCCGATAAATGAAAGGTATTCATTTATTGATAACAGGAGAAGTTCATGGATTCTACCTGGACGACTGAGGGACTTTTCACGTATTCATTTATTCATTTTCTGTCATTTTTGCAGTAGAATAGACTTATTTTCCTGCTATTAAAATGAAATGCCCTACCCAGACTCCCTGTGACCTAATCAGACGTGTGAGTGAAGTGCACAGTAAAAGTGTCTGTTTTTAGAAGCCCTTACACTTTAACTATAGGCTCAGTGAAATGGGGACCCTGATGGAGCCTGATGTGCCTATAATGGCTCAGTTCACAGGGTGGGCTGGCAGCTAGATAAATAATAATAATAATGTTTTTTGATCACATATGTGAGTTTGCTGTGCGTTAGATCCCTGTGGCGTTGTAAAAGACTGTATATAGTATATGTGCTGTACACACTAATGTGCTTCTCACTGCTCCTAATAACATTCATTCATTTCCCCACTGTGGGACTAATAAAGGCATAGCTTTCTTTCTTTCTTTATTATCTGGTGCACACTGAGAACTGTCTAGAGCCAAGCAAGAAGAT
This sequence comes from Paratrypauchen microcephalus, assembly GCA_036785185.1. Lineage (NCBI taxonomy): Eukaryota > Metazoa > Chordata > Actinopteri > Gobiiformes > Gobiidae > Paratrypauchen > Paratrypauchen microcephalus. Next base: position 2,928,732 of record JAVJIX010000062.1, on the reverse strand, counting down.
CGTTATGTTTGAATAGGACACTATATGAGATGTGGGATTAATAATATAGTAGTGGATGATGTGTTGGTGGAGTAAAAGCACATCATTATAGTTATCAAAACTTTCTATAATTTAAACTTCTCACTCAAATAAATTGCTTTTTTTTTCATAGAATAATTGTATATTTAACTGAAATTTAATTTACAAAGTAAATTATCCAAACGTTTTCATGTGAGTGTATATCTATCTGAGGATACACAACTTCCCAGTTCTCAGGAGTGAATAACTCTGCCTCCATGCCTCCACATCTTTATATATTTTGATAACAAATGTTATAGTCTTATACATTGTATTGTTTTGTATAGAAACATCAAAATCATTAAAAATGTATTTTAAAACCATGTACCATGCCAGCAACATATGACAAATAAAATAAACTAAATTAAGTAGATAGTGCTTAACCTGGAAAGAACATGTTAGGAATAGATTATAGCTCAGGATCAAACGTCAAAAACTTAAAGGTCTTGTGACCTTAAACTAATATTAGAATGTTGTTACTTCCTCAAAAACATACCTGAAGTGATTGTTTGGTTTCATTCACACATGTTTGAGTAATCCTGCATTATTAGTCTATCTACATCCCCAAAGCTGAAAATGTTTGGTAGTTTTCAAAATAGCTTCATTTAACCTTTAGTTTAGTAGAGATTGACAATTCCGGGGCTAAAATTATCCAAATGATTCTAGTGAAGGTGTATGAAGTTTAAAAACACATCGGAGCACTTCCTGTATTACCACATGACAGAACTCAGCCTAAATAAGCAGGGTTTATGTGTTAAACATGTGTAAATGAAACAAAACACAACTCCAACTATGTTTGTGATGAGGAAACATTAAAACATATGGGCCCTTTAATGGCCAAAAAAATAAATAAATAAACCACCCCTAGAGATACATATAAAACATCACACTAGTGTCACAATACTTTTGAATGAACATTAGGTGTAGTATTAAGCACTTCACAATCCCCATTGCTTTAACATTAGGCTCACTGAAATACTATGAGATGTTCCAACACAAACCTGAGCTCTACTCTATGCAGCCTATTTTGAGAACCATTATCATACCACATTCTCAGACATTACATTCTTCCTCTCAGTACACAGTTTCCCATAAACCCATGCAATTACTGCTATTTTCCCTCTCTTTGTCTCTCTGTGGACGTCATCTCTGTTTCATTACACTGGCCCATTCCCCATTACTAATCTCAGGCAGCACCACCACCTGATGCTACTATTGAGAGACCTTCTGCACAGCCCGCTATAGCTCCAGGCCCTTCCCCCTTCCCTCACACCTCAGTGGCTACGCTCCGCTCACATTTACACACTGTTGAGACCACTGTGTTGCGTAGCGTGTGCGTCAGTGGCTCAGCACACATCTGAAGGACAGGTGATTTGCGATAAGAGCCTGGATTCCAATGTTTTGTTTGGGGGTTTTTTCCAACTGATTTTGACAAAACAGGACCAAATCAGTCCTAGCAGGGAGCTGTTGTTTTCAGCTTATGGTGTGTGGTGAGGAAAATATCTGAACAAATTAATTTCATACCTGTAAATTATATTATATTATAGGTATTTGAGGTCTATTTTCAGTATTGTGTTTGTTTACGTATAATAAAATGGGACATGGTCTGATGTAGTGTTGGTTGGTTGGGATTTTATCGATAACTTGAATATCTAATTGTCACATCTTTATACAGCGCTTTTCCACCACCCAAAGCGCTTTACAACAAGGAACCACTCACACATTCACACACCAGTGTATGCAGACACTGGGGGCGAGGTGGTTAAGTGTTTTTTACAGTGTTCCACTGTATGGCATATTTGGATCTGTGCACATGGCAATACACAACATATTTTGTGTTTACTTTGTTTAATGCCATACTGTGGAACATTTCAAGTGGGTGACACACCAACCACCTCCTGTTAGTGTTAATAAGTCAAATCACAATCAGTTCTTTATTCGTTTGTCTTTCTCTTTATTTTATCAAAATACATGAACAAAATACAACAAAGGACTACATTAAAGAAGACATCAAAACAGGCAGCAATAACAGGGGTCAACAACTGGACACACACCCGTCCCGGTCCCACCCCCAATGCAGACAGATGAGACACGCCTCCAAACACATGTCCCATGTTTAGGCACTTAAAGTCCCCGCCCAACCATCTTTGGTCATAGAAGTCACTCTGAACTTAGACTGAGGTGGATCTCCCTGGTCCCAGTGAAGAGAGAAGGGCTGCTTCACACTGGACATGAAACAGGCCAAGACTTTGAGATATGGTAAAAGGAAAAAGTTAAATGACATAGAGCTTATTAGTTAAATGTTATACTGCTGAACATTTCAGGCAAATCAACAGGCAGGTCTCTATGAAGTTAAGCTGCTGGCAAACCCTCCACCATAAAAAAGTTACATAGTGCACCTTTAACTCATTTAGATTCATTAATTTGCTGGAACTTTTTACCTATTTTCCTTCAAATAAGTGGATTATAAATAAAATGTGTTGTTATTACCTAAATCAATAGTAGAGCTGTCCGTGGTGCTGAAGGCCAAATTCACATTTTAAAGAGTATGTTACAAATTTGACATTCGCCATGTCTTCTGATTTGTACAGTTTTAAATCAAACCATATTTTCTGCAATTTTATCATAAAACATTTTGATAAAGTATGTTGAATCCCTAACAGAAACACTATTGTTTCTATGATCAAATGTTGTGATAGTATGACCTCAAAAGAACAGCTAAATTATTGTCATAGAAGAAAAGTTGAATATACAATGTCCTCATTCAAATGTCCAAAAGTATTGACATTTTTTAATTTAAAATAACAGATTTTCTCTATACAGGGTTCTTTCATAAACAATGATAAACATTTTTGTGTAAAACAGAAAATAGGGCCTACAGAGACTAAGTGGCTGACAGTGAATTCTGTTAAAATGTTCCAGATGGACCAGTGCCAGTGAACTGTTTGTGTCCTCAGGAGTTAATACACTGTAAGCTGTAAGGTCCTATATTACACAAAATTGACTCTTGTGAGCTTCAAGATATGTTGTAATGTTGCTACCTCATCAAAAACATACCAGGAGTTGTATTTTGTTTCATTCACACATGTTGGAATAATCCTGGTTTATTAGTCTGTCTACATCTCCAAAGCCTAAAATGCTCTGTTCCACTTTGTGATGTCATGAAGCGGTAGTTTTTGAAGTGAACAGCTCCTTTTACCTTTAGTTCAGCAGAGATTGGCAATTCCAGGACAGAAATCATCCAAATAATTCTAGTGAAGGTGTATGGAGTGGAGCACCTCATGTATTACCTTTTTTTTTTTTTTTTCTCAACTCCTCATGCTGTTTGATGAGGAAACAACATTATAACCGAGATTAGAATAAAGTGTAATTTTTTTTTATGCATAAATGTTTGGTGATTTTATTTTCAACTAATAATGGAAACAGTGCCATCCACTGCACTTTGGAAACACTGGTATAGTTGTATCTGAAGAGGTTAGGGGCCTCTTATTCTTTTGTATATTTTTTTTTATATTGTCTATTTTCCTGTCTATCTAAACAATATTATAACAAACAGACTGGCTACTATTGAGTCCAGCGTGAGCACAGCCTTTGAAAATGCAGAAGGGGTAACTTAACTGTAAACAATTTGACAGATCTTATCCATCGCATTTTGAGATGACCCAAAGATGGTTTCTCCTCCTCCATTGAGTAAACTTTATCCATAAATAAAGCCAACACTAGATTGTACAGTACTTCACAGAAAAGACTCCACAACAGAAAGGAACCAAGCACTACATCCTAACACAAGGAACCTGAAAACAATGCGTATTTTTCACACAATACTGTAACTGATACACTGTACAGTACTATTGCAAAGGCATTGTTGTTGGCAATTACCACATAGAAACCACATGTTCATCACCACTGAGTATAATCTTGGAAATTCTTGCAAAAATAGATACTTTTATTTAGTTAAAATCCGTTGCTTGGACTTCTGTATGTTGTCTAAATAAATAGTAAGCTACTCATGCATTGTTTGTGTGCATATAGTTGTGTATATGTTTTGGCTGTGCGTGCATGTGTGAGATTTCTGTACACACTAGTAGTCTCTGTAATGTTTTTTTATACCCCAAAATACAACTCTTTCATAAATAACGAAGATACATTGAACTGTTAAGAAGCATAGTAGTCACACAGTATTTGGCAGTGAGTGAACAGTCCTCTGATCCATGCACAATATCAAACACAGGCAAAAAGTCCACGTCTGAACAAACCCAATGACAACGCCACAGTAAGAACATGGAAAAGTTCACAAGAAGGGCCTGTCGATAGGAGTGTCTATGTACAGTCTGAACACAGGGCCCACTCTAGCTAATGTGTCTGGGGGTCAGTGTGAAATGTTAATTGGGGGCAGTTTCTGAACTCGTTACATTGAATTTGGAATTAAGGCAATACTGAACTAAATATGAGAGAACACTTCAACTATACAGTGACAAAGCATATTAAAAAATCTGCTTTTCTGTCATTTTTATGTTGAAGATTATGCTGAAGATTGTGAGGACCAAAATCTGAACAGATAATTTAGAGTCTATAAAATGTGGAACCAAGCCAATGTTTACTGAGGGTAGGAAATGACCACCCTTTATTAAATAACTTTGGGGTCCATTTTTGTAAGTCTATTGTCCGCTAATAGCTGGAACAGGCCCTGGTTTGTGTGTGTGCTTGTGTGTATGTGTCGGCGAGTGTCAGCAGCACAGTTGGTTTCCCATGGAGACCAAAGGCCGATGACTCATGCAGTGCATACGGCATTTTCTGGAATTTTAACAATATCGGAAGAATTATTATTTTCCCACAAAGCCCATATAATTACATATAATCATGTTAGATCCTCACGGAGTTTACTGAGAAACCCACTCAATCCCACCTCCAGAGGTCTATTATAGACCAACAGTTTATCCCTGGATTATAATCTATTCTCCAGATTTGATTTGAGCACAGTTGTCTTTACTCAGCTGTTGTTGTGTTTGCTGAGCGAGCCCTAGACCAGTCCTGTCTGTGAGTGCAGGTGTAAAGGGTATGGCTGGTAGAGCAGAGCAGAGCCTCCCTGGGGGATGTAGTAGCTGCAGTAGCTGGGCTCGGTGATGTAGGGTGCGGGTTGGTAGAAGCAGGTCACATGATCTGTGTTGGGGATAATGTTCTGTTCTCCCAGCACCTTGAGAGCCAGGACTGTGATCATGTTGAGGGTCTGTCTCCGCTCATGTCCCATCAGGCACACAGTGCTGTCATCCACCACGCGCCGCAGCGTCATCAGGTACTGGTACTTACTCCTCTCTTCGCCAATAAAATGATTCTTCAAGTAGGACAGGATCTTTCTCTGCTGCTCCTGGACGTCAGGGAAGTCTATGAAAAAGCGTGAACACATGTACCGCTCCAGTGTCTTTATCTGAGTCTCACTGGCCGGACGATAATCCCGCACCAAAAGGTTGCTGTATTTCAAAAGCCCTCCTCCACGGATCTCCTCTGGATTCCTCGTCGCTATGAGTCTGTAGCGTAGGTGGTCCATAGCGGCTTCGAAATCCCCATACATGCTTTCAGCCAAGACCTCCACATCCGGGGCAGAGCCAATCGAATTCAAGCAAGTTTCAGACGTGACATTTTGAGAAAGAATTTTGCTTTCTTGCATCACAATAGGTGCCACATCTACTATGGGAGCAGCAGAGTCCACTGGCTCTTTGGACTGAGGCAGCACATTTGCGGTCGCGTTGGGGATGGTAATGGGGAAAGACACAGGTTTAGAGCCCTGAGGCAGAGTCGATATGTAATCTACCTGTTTCTCATCCACTGTCTCTAAAAGGGGAACTGCTGGCTGAGTGTCAGCCTCTTTCATGTTCTGCTCACTACTGTCTGTATGGAGAATCAAAGGTATGTCTACATCTGCTGATACCTGAGCTACTAGGTCTGAGGAATCCACTGGGGGAGTGAGGCACAGGAGAGGGGGGCTCAGGCAGGAGGGTGGGGGGCTAAGGCTAAGCATGGGAGGGGTGAGGTATGGAGGCGAACTGAGACAAGAAGAGGTAGGACTGAAACTCAATGGGGCGGAGCTAAAGCTAGTACTAGGGCTAACTGTGTTTATGCAAAGAGATGGAGGAGTTATGCAAGGAGGAGGGCTAAGGCTAGGAGGTGATGGGGTGTAGCACGGAGCAGAGAAGCTTAAAATTGGAGGCGCAAGGCAAGAAACAGAAGGGGCTGTACACTGAGGAATCTCAAGTGATATGCTCTTTGCTTCGTCAATGTCTGTTTTTATTTCCTGAAGTTTTACAGCTTCACTGACCACTTCTGAAACTTCTGAGGTATTTTCAATTGATTTTTGGATTTCAGAACTTTCTTGGTTCACTAAGTCAGGCGGATCTGATTGTATAGCAGCAGAGGCAGTTTCTGAAGAAGCAACCGTGACAGGCTTGATTTGTTGGTCTGTAGGTGGCGGTGATATGTCTTGGGATGCGCTCTCACATCTTTTATCTAAAAGTGAATTCTGTGTTAAATCAGTAGAAGATGAGGTAAGGTCTAAGCTCGGTTCTGCATTTGTGGAAGTGGTGTGATTTTCAATTTTGGATGAATCTAAAATATTTTCATTTGATTTCAAAGTTTCTTCGGGTTCAGGGCTGGGGCAGGGAGAAGGACTCAAAGATGGCGCCTGGACAGTTTCATTTTGCTGAATGGAAGTGGGGGACACTTTTCGGCACATTCTTCGAGGAGGTTTTGGAGAGGAGTGTTTGAGCACCACCATGTATGATAGTCTTTCCGAAGCTTTCAAGGTTTTTTTGTCAATGAGAAGAAGGCCAGATGGTGCAGGTAGATTATCCTGAGTTTTTTCTCCACTTTCTGTTAAAAGTGTATGGGGAATTTCCAATGTATCTGAAGTACTCTGAGCTTGATTTGACAAGGTGGAGCAGTAACTATCTGAACTTGTAGAGTCTTTGTGGTGCATTTCTGAAGCTATCGTTCCTTCATTTGTTTCACTTTCCTGGCTGTCATATTTCTCTGTTCCCACCTTTCTGTTCCCAGTCTCGCTTTCCACATCGCTCTTCAGATTTGTCACTAGTGTGTGTAACTCCGCTGTTGCATTCAAAAATCTTTCTGCCTCTGTAGTAGAAGCAGCATTTTCATCTTCATTTTGCTCCTGGTTTGAACTCTTTCCTTCATCTGAGTGTCCATTACCGACCATTTCTTGAGCCAGGTCGCCCCCACTTTTATCTGAGATTTCTGGCAGCTGAAATTGTCCCTTTTTCTCAGTTATCTCTGCCTCTTCTGAGTGGCTAGATGGCTCTTTTGGGACACACAGTTCTTGGTTTGAACATAGTGTCTCCCTGTCATCGCACGAACAAATTTGGACTGAGTGTTCTGCCATTTTCTGGCATTCAGTCGTGTCCAAAATCTCACTTTCAGTTTCCTGTGTTTCACTCTGCTGCTTGGAAACCTCATTTGAAGTAGTCTGGATCGCCGGTATGACATTTCCACCATGTTCAGCTATGTCTTTCAACTCTACAGGCATTTTTTGACCAAACCTTTCTTTCTTTTTAAGCTTTGAGTCCTTTGTTTGGTGATTGTTTTGCAAAGATACTTCAGTTTGTGACTCCTTTTCGTGCACTGTGTCTGTCCGTGTCTGTTGACTGGACTTCTCCATTTCACCTTGTTTAGGAGAAGCACCTGCCTGCTTGTTATGATTATCCCTCGAGGGTTCTTTAAGGTCAACGTCTTTAGTTTTTCTTTGCAAGTCCTGTGCCATGTATGACTCCAGGAGACGGTCCAAAATTATCTGAAAAGAGTCCACGCTAAACTCAAACTGACGCCTTAACGAACTGACAAATTTAAGTTCGAGATTTTTGCCACTGTTGTTGGAGAGAGAGATGAGACTCCAGCGATCGTGCTCATTGAAGACTTTAACCATCTTTTGCACATAGGCCTCTTTCATTGTAGCGCTGCTGATCCGCTCCTTGTTGACCCCAGTGGGCAGGCAGTCCAGCAGGCACCCCAGCACTGCCTCCTTTATCACCTATACAAATAAAGAGAACATCAAAATGACAGCTTTTAATAATGACCCAAAATCCCACCACAATATCACTTGTTTCATTAAAGGTCCTATATTACATAATATTTTCTCTAATGAGCTTTAAGCCATGGTATAATTTTGTCACCTCATACCCGGAGTTGTGTTTTGTTTCATTCACACATTTGAGTAATCCTGCATTAGTCTGTGTACATCTCCAAAGCTCAAAATGCTGTGTTCCATTTTGTGGTGTCATGAAGAGTTAGCTTTTCAAGTTAACAGCTACCTTTTACCTTCACTGGAGATTGTCAATTTCAGGGCTGAAATCAGCCAAACAATTCTAGTGAAGGTGTATGAGTTGAATACTTTCTGTATTACCAATGACAACACCTGGTGGAAGACAGTGTTTTCGTTAGGAGCGAATAACTAAATATCCAGGTTTTGTGTGTTAAACATATGTGAATCAAACAAAACAGAACTCTGAGTATGCTTTTGATGAGGAAACACCATCATAACATACTGTAAATCAGAAAATATGTAATATGGGCCCTTTGAATTACTACAAATAAGACCAACACAATTGTATTGTATGTATTGACTGGGCAAATTGTAATGTTGTTAGGATTACAATGACTTTTATTAAGGGAGGAAAAATCAATAAACCAACGTGGCTGTGGGAGCTGAGTTGAAGCACAGTACTTAAGATAATAAAGCTGTTTGAAGTTAGGTTAAATCTGCAGAAAGGAACCTCCTGGCCTGTTTAATAGACTTGGAACATATAAAAGGCTTAAGGGAGACTTACAGAAGGTATCACAGTATTAAGTAGTGTTTAAGAGTGAAGTGTGGTGGTGGGAGTCTGTCTGCCATACAACTAAATGCAATAAGCTACTCCTCATATTTATATTGGCTCTTTTTTTTTTTTTGGTATGCATTCAGAATCAGTTTCACTTCATATTGTTTTCTCAGTTTATTTGATAGCAATCACATAGAGACATGACAATGGTGCCATCAGGTTATGATGCAGATCAAAATTCAGGTATTTTTGACATTTTACATGCCAGGCAATTGTAACAACATCTCCATGGAGACAAGTCAATGACGAAACCCCCCTCCAGAAAAGTTACACAGTATTGTGGGGTTTCATTTTATAGACTATATATTTATTACAAATTGGGAAGCTAAAATTGGGAATATGAAGGGCAGATTTTTGTTGTAATGTATAGGTATTTTTAGGGTCTAATAAAAATAATCACTTTCAATATTTGTGAATTTACCACTTGGATATTTCATGGAAAGGCTCACTGTAATCAACAGGCAAATCTGGCTCTTGAAGTAAATTAAAGTAAAAACCTACAGTAAATTTGCATCTATTTAGTTCACCTGAAACTCTTCCTGACTGGGCAGCTCCACTCCGAAGATGATGTCCAGGTCTTTGTAGCTGGTGCTGTTGTCACACACCAGGACGTGGCTGGCAGTGGAGCCGTTGAGGCGCACGTCTCTAACCTGGATGCCCTGCTGCTGCAGCTGGTCTCTCACGGCAATGATGATGTCACGAGGACGTAGCTCCAGAGTGGGGAAGTTACCGCGCCCATGGATCGGAACCACGTCGGACAGAACCTGATGCAGAACCTCTACCTGCTCAGCGTTCAGACTGTGAAAGCGCTGGCCTGGTTTGGCTTCAGACATACTGCTGCCCTGGAATACAAATATATGATGTGAGTAAGTATGCTGTATTCTATCTACAGTATACTGCAGTGGTACTTTAATTTGTACATTTTTCATAACAGTAACAGCAGAAAGTAATAATGTAATGTAATGCTAACAAATGCTGCCCTGGAACAGACAGGAAATATAGTACATGATGTGAATAAGTACATTTTATTGTATCTATGCTACAGTGGTAGTTTAATTTTGATTAAGTAAATGGAGTAACAACAGCAAAATGTAGTATTATTAGTAAAGTTGACAATAGATCATATATAGATGATTGGGATTCAGACATACTGCTGCCCTGGAACAAACAGGAAATATATGATGTGAATAAGCAAGTTTTCCAGGTACTAGGTAAATGTACTTTTTAGTCACGTTGACAATAGATAATAGGTATAATATACTTTAAATGCTTTGTTTTTTGAAAGAAACACAGAAATTATATAAAATGAATAAACTTAGACTTAGACAAACGTTATTGATCCACAAGGGAAATTATTTGGAAATTATAATAACAATAAATAATAAATTCTAAATAAGTTTCAAAAAAAGATAGCAAGAGACAGGTGTCAGATAAGGCATTATTAGATAAATGTATATGTACAAGTCTAAATAAAATAGAAAAATAAGGAAAGAAAATCCTATGTAAGTCAGCAAGTTTTCTTTTATATCATTTTTCATTGTATTTAAGATGCTGTGAGGCATGAGTACTATAGCCACTCAGCCACTGCAGGCAAAGGAAGTATGCCCAAAATGTTTCATAAAACAGTTATATTGTACCAGCAGGAGGTCAAAAACAAAAAAATATGAATGTTTAAAAACTTAATTTGTCTTTGTATTGAACATGTATTACTTTTTTATTGCTTCATTCTTATAATGAGGGACATTAAAGATAAGTAGAGAAACATTTTAAGTTGTGGTAAATAAGTAATGTGGATTGGAAGAGGACAATATTGACTCATTTGTCATTGTCACAAAATCCAATCCCTATTTTCATGATATGCATTTCACAGTACGATATTTATTGCCATATTTTAAAGAGGCTAACAAAATTGTGAATATGCAACGTTTCTGTCATAAACCAAAGAATTCAGAGTTAAAAGTAACAGTTATTTCTCCTTGCAGTCATGGTCATACATAGATCATGGTCTATGTAGTTCTTTGTTTTTTGGTTTTGGTTTTTAGCTGTTGCTGCAGCATAACAATGAATTTAAGCAAAGACAGTTGCAATTCCATATATTGTGATGGCCCATGATATTATTGAGAGACTTTTAACCATACAGTGTCAATACTTAGGGCCAACTACTCCCTTGCCTTTAACCAGTGAAATCGCAATGTAAAATTATCAAGAGTTTGAAATAGCTGGAACAGGGAGTGAGTGTTACAAAATCAAAAACTGTATTCAGCAATATATACAGGTCAAAGGGAGAGTAAAAATACTTTTATTTGTAGTTTAATGTTGATGCTGAAAAGTGCTGGTTGGGATATTTCTTATTTCTTGGCATCCAGAAACTGAAATAAAATATAAGATGTTCAAACTATTTACAATATCATGCAAAAGTATATTATTTAGTACATTGTTTATTATGCAAAATAAGGTGATAGAAAATGAAAATGAAAAAAACAATGTAAAAGTATGTGGAAAACAAGGATACAAGTGATGTTTTTGTACTTATATTGGTAATCTCACAGCCATTTCAGATTTGCCTGATACACGGTGCATTGCGCAACTTTTCTGGTGCAGGGTCTGTCTGGAGACCCTGCACCATGGAGATTTTATTGCTTTGCCTGGAATCTTCCATGGTATGACATTAAATATAGCATTTATTCATTATGGGTGGTTCTATTGCTAAAAAATGCTCTCTATGAATAGTTGTGCCTGTAGTTGCCTACAGGTTTAACCTCTACCATGGAACATTCTAGACAAACTAATCCCTCCACCAAAAAAGTTGCGCAATATACCTTTAACCTAAACTAAGATACTCCAAATACATTTCAAGATATTTACTTTTGTCAACACTGGCCGTGACTGCCTTAGTAATGAAAATGTTTGGGATAGTACTACTCCTAGATACCTCCTCCTCTCTTCTCCTCTTTCTGTTTGGTCAGGCTCTCTCTCAGTGTGCTGTCTGGGATTCACAGCTTGTCTCACAGTTTCACCACAATGCTAATGTAACTGCTGTGTTGACACGGCAACACATGGAGTACTCCACAGATCTGCTCTGCATAAATAATCCTATGAGAGAAACTAGACACTGACAAAATAGCTGAGATGGGTACAAGATACAATTATGTGATAGTTTTGTATAATGTTTGGCTCTCTCTACTATTTATTACCTTTTACTACTGCGCTTTTCAGAATATTGTTGCCTTAAATGGCCCATATTATACAAAACATATGCTTGTGATCTTTAATACATCTTTAAATTGGATTACCTCCTAAAAATCATACCTGGAGTTGTGTTTTGTTTTATTCATGTTTGATGAACTCTGCATTATTAGTCTGTGCACATCTCTAAAGCTCAAAATGCTCTGTTCCACCTTGTGATGTCATGAAAATTTCAAGTTAACAGTTCCCTCTCTGTTTGTGGATATCTTAAATGGGCTTTCAACAAAACCAAGAGAGACAAGGACAAGCAACAAGACAACAGAGAATCTGAACCCAGAAGGAAGGGTGTAGCTGTTCCTTACCTGGCCGGCATTTCTGAAAAACTACAGAGGATTTTCAGACAATATGAAATCTCAGTCTATTTCAAACCCACAAACACTTTAAGACAAAAAATGGTCCACCCAAAGGACAAAACACCGAGCCACAAACAAAGCAATGTGGTCTACTCCATTCAGTGTAGTGAAGACTGCAGTGAGCGCTACACTGGAGAAACAAAACAGCCACTTCACAAGAGGATGTACCAACATCAACAGATGTGCCAGAGTGGACCTTCAGAAGCCATGGGCCACTCCTTTGAGGACAGTGAGGTACAGATTTTAACTAGTTTGAGAGTTAAGAGAACCCTTCCTTGAACAGAAATGGAGGGGTCAGACACAATTTGTCTCCCATCTATAACTCTATTCTCAAACCTAAATCAAAACAAACAAAGAAAACAATAGGGTTAGCCAGGTCAGTTCCAGAGGTGTGAAAACACCCATTATGGCCCTGAATGACTATGCTAACAAAATCCCAGACAGAAACTGAAAACAAATAGGTGTGAGTTTCATAGTAATTTCATTGTAGTTAGCTCCTCCCTGCAGCCAGTAAGCAGTGTCCACCAGCACTCTAGCCAGAACTGAAGAAGTAGCTTGGATGAGCTGCGAAACATATTCAACCAAATAAACTTTGTCCAGTTGAAAAACTGAATTTCTCTGTTTGCCAAGTTACCTCTTACCTTTTGAGATTGGCAATTGCTCGACTCAAATGATCCAAGTGATTCTAATGAAAGTGTATGGAGTTTCAAAACACAGTGGAGCACTTCCTCTATTACTACATGACATCACAGGGTGGAAAGAGTTTTCTGTTTGAGAGAAGAATTCAGCCTAAATGTGCAGGGTTTGTGTGTTAAACATGTGTGAATGAAACAAAACACAACTCCAGGTCTGCTTATGATGAGGAAACAAAATACAACAACAATTATAACAATATAATACATCAAAAAGGGACAGTTTTAATCATTATGTATTGATTGTTTCCACTGGGGAGAACACATGGTGGAAATATAATTAACCAATACATTTGTTTAAAAATAAGGTTATGGATTAAATTGAATGAAATCTTAAGTCCCTTATATGTTACTGGCCGAGAAAACAATAACGTCCAGACAAAATATAAAATAATTTAAAATAAGTAACACACAATCAACAGAGAAGAGTTCAATAGCAAAAACAGATATCTCCATTTTGAAATATCTGTTTTTGCTATTGAACTTTTCATATAATAACATAATAAAGCAATATTTTACCTCTGAGCATAAATTCAGTTTTGTCTCATAATAAAATGGTTCCTGGGATCAATATATATCAAGAAAATACAAGTAAACTGCACTTAGTTGTGTGCCTAATTCCTACTCCTGTGAATATAAAACACAAATGCAGCAAAAACAAAATCAATGTAGTGACTTTTTAATCTTTGTTTATTGATTGTTTCCAGCGGTGTGGCAAGGGTTAATCCGAGTGAGTCATCAGCACCAGACTCCATTAATCACACCAACGTCACTAATTAAAGGCATACATCTATTTTCTACTCTCCACTTCCACATGTGTGCACTTAGCTAACAATACAACACAACAAACTCCAGCTACAATCCAGAGGGGGCTGTTCAGCTCTGTTTTTTTTGTTTTGTTTTGTTTTGTTTTTTAAATACAATTGAATCCGAACAAATTAATTTATCTTCTAATGTGCAGCGGTCCCTTTTGGAAAGCTGTGCCTAAAGCTTTCACAAAGTAACCAGAAAAAAATTGACATGTTTCCAATACGCATTTGTCTAATCAAGTGCACAAGAACTCAGCGTTATTTGAGATTATGCAAGGCTGTTTGTACGTAAAGGGAAAGTGTCTCAAAGTGCAGGGCTGCCGTGAGGAAAGCATTATTATCTTTTGTTAGCTTTAATCAATAGTTGTCACTCGGGGGCTGAGAATGAATGGGCATGATTGCTATGATTGTCAATGGCTGCAGCGTAAACATTGGAGTCTTAATGAGAGGTAATGGGGAGCGGTCAGTTTATCAAACACAGGAGAGCTTTTAGTCCAGGGCAAAACAGACCACCTCATTAGATAAGTGTTTTGGGGGAAATGGACCTTTTGTATTAAAGTTTTTCTCTCATTGCATTGTCACAGCAAATAATCTGCTATAATGCTCCTGCTATAATGTGTATTGATTTCAATTATGCACAGGTTTTATTTAAGCCAAATGCCCTTCCTGGAGTGTTACCCAGACTTGGAGAAACTACATCCATAGCTGGACAGAGAAGAAGAAGAAATATGACTGGAAATTCTTTCCGACAACACAGCCAAGTCAGCATAAACAAACATCAAATAAATTAACAATAACTAGTTCTTTCATAAACTTAAAACTAGAATCAAACCAAAATTCAAAGGGGCTCAATATCTTTCAAAAGCTGATTACAGTTTAAAAACATTTACAATTACAAATAAATAAATACATAAATAAAGAGATACTTGCTACAGAGATGAATCTACTAGTATATGAGCATGCATAAACTTACATTAACATCAAGCTTACCAGAAAACATTGAAATCTTCCCAAATATTCATCCAAAGTGGCCTGGTGTGATCCAGAGGTTCACAGGGATCACAATAAACCACAGTGCCTCTGCAGGACTGTTTTCTCCCCCCTGTCTCAGACCCCTCTCTTCCCCCTCCCCTTTCGCACATTTCTGCAAACTTGCAGCCGGAGTGACTCATCCAGGCGTATCGGCTCAGCTCTCACATAATCTATGGCCACTGAAAACCCAACAAATCCCACTGTGTCACAGATACACGCAGGGCACAAGCTGAGAAGGCAAAACACGCTACATGGTAGACGCTACTGCTGATCTGGGTTTGTGTTTGTATTTGCATTTGAAAATATTAGCATAACGTCATTTTACTTATTCTGAACATGTTAAAATACTTGGATTGGTAGTCATATATACAGTGTTGTCAGGTGTCTATTTCTGTTTCTACAATAAAACAATTCCCAAAGTTGTCATGTTTAGGAAATCTTCAAAGAATTAAGTTTCTGAAGCAACTTAAAATTACTTCCTGGACTGATACACCAGCTCTCTTTTTCTTACAATGTGCATAAAAATATATACTTCATAATTAAAATTTTGCAACAAGAATGTTTTAAAATATAGGTGTATACAATAAATATGTCCCCAGACTTGAACACCTCTTGCCTGTAGGTTGAAACTACTATTGCAGTTAGAGCAAGTGAAATAACGAGTTAAGAGTATTTGTGGCGTTATATAGTTTATCATGTGACTAAACTAGAAGCTTTTTAGTCAAACTGACAGCACTGGGAACTCTCCTTACCTGTTGCTGTGGCATTAGAAGGAGCGTTTGCCCCTATCTGAACTGTGGAGCCAAGTACAGCGTGTCCAAAGAGGTCGTGTCGCGTGATGGCTTCTTACTTCTTTTCTTTGTTGGTCTGTTTTGTTTCCTGGAGTCCCTACCCACACCGGATAGACGGCGGTGTTTATGATACGTTAATCGGTGGTCCCTTATAAGGCAAACGAGGGCTGGCTGTGTGTGCTGTAGCGCCAGGTCATCCGGGCGCTGTCCGGGAGACGCGTGGTGCTGAAATGAAGACTGAGAAGAGTCCTCGCGCTCTTGTTTTCTTCCCTCGAGCAGCCCGGAGCGTAACGCAGTTTCCATAGCGACCTGCCGTCATTCACTTATGACCGGGGAGTGTGCGACTGTGCGTGCGCGCAGCGGGAGACGGCCATAACAACGAGGCTCGAGCCGCCGGGAGTCCTGGGGGCGTCGGTGGGAAGAATGGGGGCGTTAACAGGTGTCAAGGGTAATTCCACTTGGCAATGACAGTTAGAATTAAAAGCAGCAGTTAAATTTAAAGTTCATACGACAGGTTAGACTATAGTTTCACTAAAACATTGTTAACATATTGTACTGAAGACTAAGACTGAATCGCCTTGTTTTCCCTATAGTTTGTCCAGTTTTGTTGAGTTTAATGGTTGGACATGGACTGTAGATGTGACATACCATAACTGTTACCTAGCAACAATAATGTGCCGAAACTTGTCTAATTTAAAAACAGTTTAAAACAGTTAAGGATTGAGGAGTATATGAAACTTTATTTTGTTAAATGATTGTCAGGAACCCATATCCCTTGCACTAAATAAAACGTGTATAGACAGAAAACTCATTCTTCCTGTATTTTTAAACTTTTTTCTGCAGATTTATTCACAAACTTTATATTGACTGGTGTAAAACTATTATAAATATTCCTACCACTGGTATTATCTCACTAAACGAAGGAATCATTTGACACAAAATTAAAGGTAAAGCCAAACGCACTGTTTTTATTAGGGTACAGTTTGGTTTGAGTGCGTAATGATGCTTGCTGCGTGGGGAAATTCATATTTAACAGCTTTTTGGGTCGGGAAGGGAGAAAAGGGAAATGACACTCTATTTAGAATAACATGGCCCATTAAACCTGGCGTTCAAGTGGTTTATCTGTTTTGGTTTTGTAGACTCCAACTGTGCTTCAAGTTAAGTAACTAGCCATTACGCACATTAAGTAACCATTACGCACCATGAGCCAAAAGTGGTCTCTCGATAGGGACTGAATAAAGAACAAGAGATTATTACGCAATCTGGGCAATTCATATTCACGAATAAACATAATAAATGTTCTAACGTCTGAAGAAAAATCACACAATGTGTCCTACTTTTTGCGCAGTTTTATAGGCTATCCTACATTGTTTCTCACATGGTCCTTTATTTGCCATTCACATCTTCGCATTTAGGGCTGTGTCCAGGCTGAACACACAGTATGAGTCATCCACACTGCTCCCCCCGTGACCCATCCGTTAATCCCCCCGCTCACCCCCCGTGCCCCCGGTGCAGGTACACACACGGACACGTCTTTGTTCCTTCTTACAAACTTTCATCATCATTTCCTCCAATATAACTTTGACAGTTGGATAATATTGGATTTGTTTGTTTATAACCAAAACCAATTCAGATATTCTAACAAAGCCAACGGGTATGAACAACACATCTCTGATGCTTTCTGGAATAGTGATACACGTTCATAATAGCTGAAGTTTCATAATGGTCCCAAGTTAACTTTGCGCACTGAAAATTTGTCATCGCGTAATGTTAGTTGTAATTGGGTCAGGGTTTACACACATTGTAGCATTAAGGCGCGGTACAGTTTATATAGGCCTGTGTATGTGAACCATACACATAGTGCGATAAAAAAAACACCCTGCTGTAGTATCTGAACTAAAAAGAGCTGCAGTTATTCTAGTTTGTGCGTAAAAATAGCGTGCGGAACATGAATGAAAGCAGGAAGGTAAACTGGGAACGGCTCTCGGCAGAAAATGTCAATTTACTCCTTCAACAAAAAGCACCAATGACGTCACCAGACGTGTACCACGACGTACCGATACCGGGAACAAACTATATTTAGACCCAAATGGAACTTGTCTATCCCGGGCACGCGTCTCTGTTCACTCCATCTTCTTCTCCAATGCTCGTGACGTAGGCGCGGGCACGACGCCATGCTAAATCGTGACCATATGACGAAAGAAAGCCAGAAGAGCCTCCGAAGATAAAGAGCGGATCGAGATGGTCAAACCACTTTAGAGAGCTGATTGTTTCACGCTGACGCTACAATCATAAAGCACACTGCTAGCTACCCAAATAGACAAATAATATTGTGTCGACTATCGCATTCACTTCCATACATCATCATTAGCCTCTACAGTCAGACCCAAAATAATATACATTATATACAGATCAAAATCTGGTTAGACGTTTAATAATTTGAAAAAGGACATTTCTCGAGCTCTGACACGTGCGTTTAAATTGAATTATACGAAGCAGGAAGTGTGTGAATTAACGCTCCTAATTTTTCACAATCAGCCCAGTTCTCCAAGAAGCCACAACAAATAATCAAACAGCTGAGGAGGCCAGAGGCGATTCTGTCTGCGCTATTTGTGATTCTGAAGGGGTATCACCTCAAGATTCAGGGGCATGCACCGTGTGTATTTTGCTGCTGCTGTTTGGGCAAATGTAAGATCTTGGCCAGTTGACTCATAGTACTGTCAAACCTGATCATTCAAAAGATGTAATATTTTGTTAAGAATTACTTGCTATGGCAACAGTCCCATCTTTTTTTCCATCACTGTGAAGTTTCACACCTAATATCACCTAAGAATTGTTGTTTTTTTGTTTTTTTTAATAGGAGCATGCTACCTCATGTTACTAAAACCTCATGTTACCAGTACTGGATCTGTAGAGAAGGACCCATTTTGTCCATATTACGCTATTTTATGATTTATGTTTTAATGCTGTTTCCTTGTCATAAACATACCTGGAGTTGCATTTTGATTTGTTACATTCACACATGGATAATGCACAAACCCTGCATAACAGAACACGCTCTGTTCCACCTTGTGATGTCATATGGTAATACAGTGCTCCATTGTGTTTTTAAACTCCATACACCTTCACTGGAATCATTTGGATGATTTCAGCCCTGGACTTGCCAATCTCTACTGAATGAAAAGTAAAAGGCAGCTCTTAACTTGAAAACTACCACTTCATGACATCACAAGGCAGAGCTTTGGAGATGTAGATAGACTAATAACTCAAGATTACTAAAATATGTGTGTGTGAATGAAACAAAACATAACTCCAAGGATATTACTGAGGAGGTAGCAACATCACAATATAGCTTAAAGCTCACAAGTGTCAGTTTTGCGTAATATCACAAAATCTCACATAAATTTCTCCTATGTGAGATCAATAAAGACTTATCTCTTATGGGACCTTTATTGGTTTGGTGGCTGGCATGGTAGTTAAGTACAAAATGAATGCACAGCATGAAGGTTCTGGCTTGACTCCCCATGGAGAAGTTTCTTCTAGGTACTCAGTTTTCCACCATCAACTCAAAAATATGTTTAGGCAAATCCTCCAGCTGATTAACAGTAGTTAATACTGACTCAAGAGCTGGAAAAAGGTCCAAGGGCCTGCACTCTCCTTGTTGCTGTGGCTAAAGAGTGCAATTTTACCTTATCAATAAAGCCAGTCAAAATAATAACTACAGTGTGGTGTTTTTTCTGTGTGTGTACTTCGTACTATATTATCATTGTCTAGAACACAAAAGCATAATATATTTTTTGTGGTGACACTACAATACACTTTCTAGTAGCCAGCAGACATCAGAACAAAAACATAACAAAACATTTTCTGGTGGAATTTCAGTCACCCATCGTTGACATGGAAACGTTATTGCTTGTCTGGAATGTTCCTCAGTGTGGTGTTAAAGGGCCTGAATTACTTTATTTTCTGATCTATGTCATAATGTTGTTTCCTCATCAAAACATACCTGGAGTTGTGTTTTGATTCTTTCACACATGTTTAACACACAAACTGCATATTTTCTTCTCTCAAACAGAAAAAAACTCTGTTCCACCTTGTGATATCATGTGGTAATACAGGAAGTGCTCCATTGTGTTTTAAACTCCATATACCTTCATTAGATTCATTTGGATGATTTCAGCCCTGGATTTGCCAATCTCTACTGAAATAAAGGTAAAAGGCAGATGTAAACTTGAAAACTATACCCCTTTATGACATCACAAGGTGGAACACAGCATTTTGAGCTTTGGAGATGTACACAGAGGTTACTCAAAAAGTGTGAATTAAACTCCAAGAATGTTTTTGATGAGGTAACAACATTTTAACATGGCTAAAAGCTCACAAGAGCCAGTTTAGTGTAATATAAGATCTTTACCTTTTTTCAGTACTTTTGTAAGGGTATCCAGCTCTAACTATAGTTTACAGTCTCAGATGTTGATACTGGAGACTGCACTTTACATAATCTGGAGATACTGTTTTGTAAAAGCTCTTTTGTACATCATATGTATAAACATATTTATTATTGAACTCATAAAATGTATTAAAACTCTCATACATTTGTTGATGTTCTTTGAAAACAAAATACAACTTTAGGTGCAAAAAGCCCTGAGTAAAAGCCCTGACATGCAAACATGAAAAGCGGTTTTGGTGGAGTTTTGTATAAAGTCAATAGGGCTGTTCAGACATGATGCTTCTGATGGAAAATGCCAGTTACTGTGTCTCCTCATTCATTCTAATGGATCAGGGCATAATGGGGGTTATTCAAACAGGCTGAAGATGCACAGCTAAAAATACACCAGTGCCTCAAAACCAGAAGTTAAAACCTCAAAGCATAATATGAGCGTCACAGGTTCAGTCAGCAAATGTTATACGTACTCAAGTAAGATATAGTTATTTCAAATTTAAAAAGTTATTACTGATGGGAAAGTGTATGCATTCATATAATCTGTAAATGCGTATAATGTTAATGGCAAAAGGAGAAATTCAATTTGTTAACTGGACAAAGGTTTATTTGATTGAATACGTTTCGCAGCTCATCCAAGCTGCTTCTTCATTTCTGGTCAGACGCTGGTGGACACTGCCTTATCTGCCTGAAGGGAGGAGCTAACTACAATGACACTACTTTGAGAGTAACACACCTATTTGTTTACAGTTTCTGTTAGTTAAGTAGGCCCATTGAATATGCACTGAGTGTGGGGTCTTATTAGCAGAACCATTCAGGGCCATAATGGCTGTTTTCACACCTCTGGACCTGACCTGGCTAACCCTATTGTTTTCTTTGTTTGTTTTGATTTAGGTTTGAGGATAGAGTTTGAAATGGGAGACAGATTATGTCTGAGACTTCCATTTCTGTTCAAGGAAGGATTCTCTTTCTTGACAAAAGACAAACAAACAAGCAAACAAACCACCCACCAAACAAACAAACAAAAGAATAGGACTAGCCAGGTAAGGTCCAGAGCTTTGAAAACACTACTAACCACTATGGCCCTGAATGGTTCTGCTAACAAGAACCACACTCGACCCCCGCTGCATATTTAATAGGCCCACCTAACTAACAGAAACTCTAAACAAATAGGTGTGGTAGTCTCAGATAAATTTCATTGTAGTTAGCTCCTCCCTTCAGGCAGATATAGGCAGTGTCCACCAGCGTCTGACCAGAACTGAAGAACCAAATAAACTTTTGTCCAGTTGACAAACTGAATTTCTCCTTTTGCCATGGATTCTACCTGGATGACCGAGGGATTCCACACATATAATGTTAATGTTCAGTTGGAGGTAAAGTTTGCTTAGTATTTCCACATTCAAGTAATTAAAGAGTATTAACTATTAAAGGTCCTATATTAAGCAAACTTGACTCTTGTGACCATTGATCCATGTTCAGGTAACAACCTGATTAAAACATACGTTAACATTAAGCTGTGTTTCATTCACACATGTTTGAGTAACACTGCATTATTAGTCTGTCTATATATCCAAAGCTCAAAATGCAAATGAATAGCTACATTTTTACCATTTAGTTCAGTAGAGAGTGGAAATGAAGATAAAGTTTAAAAACACAGCACTTTTTGTATTGCCATATGACATCACAAGGTGGAACAGTGCGTGAAAAGTCCCTCAGTCGTCCAGGTAGAATCCATGATCAAAGGAGAAGTTCAATTTGTCAACTGGACAAAGTTTGTTTGGTTGAAAACGTTTCGCCGCTCATCCGAGAGGCTTCGTCAGCTCTGGTTATTGTACTGGTTAGACCCTGCTTATATCTAGCTGCCAGGAGGCGTGTCTGACAATGACAACAGCTCTGAAAACGATCCCCCTAATCTGTCTCTTTGTTTTTCAAATTACTCTGACGGCTGTTTCGACCCCCTATTCAACGTCTAACGACCCTCTCCATCCCTCTGCCCTGGCTCTGTTTGACTGGTCTAAGAATCCCATTATAAATGGGAGACAGGTTATATCTCACTCCCCCATTTCTGTTTAATGACGGATTCTCTTTTTTGACAAAAATAGCCTCTTTAACTCCCCTCTCAAACCAGTTCTTTTCCCTGGCTAAGATCTGAACCTCACTGTCCTCAAAAGAATGGCCCGTGGCTTCTAGGTGAAGATGTACCGCAGAAGCCGGTCCACTCTGGCTCTCCCGTCTGTGTTGGTACATCCTCTTGTGAAGTGGCTGTTTTGTTTCCCCAATGTAGCGCTCACTGCAGTCTTCACTACACTGAATGGAGTAGACCACATTGCTTTGTTTGTGGCTCGGTGTTCTGTCCTTTGGGTGGACCAGTTTTTGTCTTAAAGTGTTTGTGGGTTTGAAATAAACTGGAATTTCATATTGTCTGAAAATCCTCTGTAGTTTTTCCGAAACGCCGGCCAGGTACGGAATCGCTACCCCTTTCCTCCTGGGTTCGGATTCTCTGTTGTCTTGTTTATTGTCCTTGTCTCTCTTGGTTTTGTTGACAGCCCATTTAGGATATCCACAAACAGAGAGGGCTTCCTGCACATGTTGCTCTTCTTTCTCCTTGCCCTCTGTGCTTGTGGGAACCACTTGGGCCCTGTGTTGTAATGTCCGAATAACACCCAGTTTGTGCTGCAGTGGGTGGTGTGAATCAAAAAGCAGGTATTGGTCTGTGTGTGTGGGCTTCCTGAAGACTTCTACTTGGAGTCCCCGGTCTCCTACTATCGTTACTGCACAATCTAAGAATGCCAATGTGTTATCCTTGGCATCTTCACGGAATTTGATGTTCGGATCTACAGAATTGATATGTGCAGTGAAAGGTTCCAAATCTTGAATTTTGATTTTTGTAAAATTATCATCAACATAACGAAACCAGTGTGTGGGAGGAGTGCCTGGATATGAAGCTAAGGCACTCTGTTCAAATTGTTCCATGTATAAATTAGCCATGATAGAGGAGACCGGTGAACCCATCGCACAGCCATGAATTTGCCTGTAAAAGTTCCCTCTGAACTGGAAATAGGTGGTATTTAGACAAATTTCCAGCAGTTGGCAGATTTGGTCAGGAGAAAGTTTGGTTCTCTCTTCTAGCTTGGAATCCTGTAGTAAACTCCTTCTCGCTGCTTCGACCGCTACAGCTGTGGGGATACAAGTGAAAAGAGAGGTTACATCAAAGGAAACCATTGTCTCATCCTGACCAAACTGGAGAAACTTAACTTTGTTTACAAATTCGGCTGTGTTCTCAATGTGGTGCTCCGTGTTACCCACCAATGGCGCCAAGATGGTTTTAAGGTGTTTGGCCAAATTATATGTGATAGAGTCAACACTACACACAATGGGTCTGAGTGGTACTCCTTGTTTGTGAATCTTCGGGAGGCCATAGATGCACGGGATAGCATCACCAGGGTACAATCTGTAATACAGCTGTAGATCAATGACTTCTTCTTTCCTCAACTTCTGCAAGCAATCAATGATCTTCTTTTTGTACCCATTGGTGGGGTCCCGTTTCAGTATTTCGTATGTTGTCGTGTCACTGAGTAGGCTGTTCACCTTCGCCTCATAATCAGCTGCGTCCAAGATCACCGTGCATCTCCCTTTGTCTGCAGGCAGGATTTGGATGCTCTGGTCCCTCTCTAGAGCAATGATGGCCTTCCTCTCCTCTGGTGTTACGTTTGAGGGTGGAAGTTTTGCATTGCTCAATGCAGCTGTTAATTTCAGTCTAAGGTCTCCAGCTTCTGTCTCTGTGAGCTTGTTGTTTCAACAACAAGTTCCACCCTCAAACGTAACACCAGAGTAGAGGAAGGCCATCATTGCTCTAGAGAGGGACCAGAGCATCCAAATCCTGCCTGCAGACAAAGGGAGATGCACGGTGATCTTGGACGCAGCTGATTATGAGGCGAAGGTGAACAGCCTACTCAGTGACACGACAACATACGAAATACTGAAACGGGACCCCACCAATGGGTACAAAAAGAAGATCATTGATTGCTTGCAGAAGTTGAGGAAAGAAGAAGTCATTGATCTACAGCTGTATTACAGATTGTACCCTGGTGATGCTATCCCGTGCATCTATGGCCTCCCGAAGATTCACAAACAAGGAGTACCACTCAGACCCATTGTGTGTAGTGTTGACTCTATCACATATAATTTGGCCAAACACCTTAAAACCATCTTGGCGCCATTGGTGGGTAACACGGAGCACCACATTGAGAACACAGACGAATTTGTAAACAAAGTTAAGTTTCTCCAGTTTGGTCAGGATGAGACAATGGTTTCCTTTGATGTAACCTCTCTTTTCACTTGTATCCCCACAGCTGTAGCGGTCGAAGCAGCGAGAAGGAGTTTACTACAGGATTCCAAGCTAGAAGAGAGAACCAAACTTTCTCCTGACCAAATCTGCCAACTGCTGGAAATTTGTCTAAATACCACCTATTTCCAGTTCAGAGGGAACTTTTACAGGCAAATTCATGGCTGTGCGATGGGTTCACCGGTCTCCCCTATCATGGCTAATTTATACATGGAACAATTTGAACAGAGTGCCTTAGCTTCATATCCAGGCACTCCTCCCACACACTGGTTTCGTTATGTTGATGATAATTTTACAAAAATCAAAATTCAAGATTTGGAACCTTTCACTGCACATATCAATTCTGTAGATCCGAACATCAAATTCACCCGTGAAGATGCCAAGGATAACACATTGGCATTCTTAGATTGTGCAGTAACGATAGGAGGAGACCGGGGACTCCAAGTAGAAGTCTTCAGGAAGCCCACACACACACAGACCAATACCTGCTTTTGATTCACACCACCCACTGCAGCACAAACTGGGTGTTATTCGGACATTACAACACAGGGCCCAAGTGGTTCCCACAAGCACAGAGGGCAAGGAGAAAGAAGAGCAACATGTGCAGGAAGCCCTCTCTGTTTGTGGATATCCTAAATGGGCTGTCAACAAAACCAAGAGAGACAAGGACAATAAACAAGACAACAGAGAATCCGAACCCAGGAGGAAAGGGGTAGCGATTCCGTACCTGGCCGGCGTTTCGGAAAAACTACAGAGGATTTTCAGACAATATGGAATTCCAGTTTATTTCAAACCCACAAACACTTTAAGACAAAAACTGGTCCACCCAAAGGACAGAACACCGAGCCACAGACAAAGCAATGTGGTCTACTCCATTCAGTGTAGTGAAGACTGCAGTGAGCGCTACATTGGGGAAACAAAACAGCCACTTCACAAGAGGATGTACCAACACAGACGGGCGTGCCAGAGTGGACCGGCTTCTGCGGTACATCTTCACCTAGAAGCCACGGGCCATTCTTTTGAGGACAGTGAGGTTCAGATCTTAGCCAGGGAAAAGAACTGGTTTGAGAGGGGAGTTAAAGAGGCTATTTCTGTCAAAAAAGAGAATCCGTCATTAAACAGAAATGGGGGAGTGAGATATAACCTGTCTCCCATTTATAATGGGATTCTTAGACCAGTCAAACAGAGCCAGGGCAGAGGGATGGAGAGGGTCGTTAGACGTTGAATAGGGGGTCGAAACAGCCGTCAGAGTAATTTGAAAAACAAAGAGACAGATTAGGGGGATCGTTTTCAGAGCTGTTGTCATTGTCAGACACGCCTCCCGGCAGCTAGATATAAGCAGGGTCTAACCAGTACAATAACCAGAGCTGACGAAGCCTCTCGGATGAGCGGCGAAACGTTTTCAACCAAACAAACTTTGTCCAGTTGACAAATTGAACTTCTCCTTTGATCAAGGTGGAACAGTGTTTTGAGTTTAGCCTAAATATGCAGGGGTTTGTGTGTTTGTAAACAACATTATAACATCAGAAAATAGTGTAATGTAGGCCCTTTAATCTGTGTATGTGTATGTACTTAATTGAAGGTGAAGATGGCTTAGTCTTTTCACATTTAAGTAATTTAAGTAATAGCCTAATTAAAGAGTCAAAATATTAAATGTGTAAATACAAGTAGAATACAGATACTAAACAAAAGGTTTTGTTTATGGAAACTCAAGATAATCACTTTGACATTCAAGACAAATTACATAACTCATTTGAATCTGAAACAGGGTGGACTGAAGATTGAACATAACATACAGAACATAAGTCAGTGAGAAAGTAAGAGTTTCAAACTCCACCTTCTTGTCTCCATGGAGATGTTATTGCTTTGTCTGCAATGTTCCACATTAAACCCACCTCCATGGAAACAACCAACTCTATCAAGACAAATTACAGGTCAAATCTGTTGAGCCTGTATGTTTTTCAAGGCGATTTTGAGCCTTATAAACCCCATGACAAAACAAATGGAATACAACAAGTTTAATGACATTCTGTGGAACATTATAGATAAACCAGCAGAAAAGTTACATTGTTTAATTTATATAAAGTAAATCAATCTTAGGCTTTACTTTCTCAGATGTAGTGTCTGGTACATCTTCCTTTTAAAAGTCCTGTATTACACACAATTGACTCTTGTGAGCTTTATACCATGTTACAATGCTGTTAGTTCATCAAAAACATACCTGGAGTTGTGTTTTGTTTCATTCACACATGTTGGAGTAATCTTGGTTTATTAGTCTGTCTACATCTCCATATCTCAAAATACTCTGTTCCACCTTGTGATGTCATGTAGTGGCAGTTTTCAGGTTAACAGCTACATTTTACCGTTTGTCCAGTAAAGATGGGAAATTCCAGAGCTGAAATCATCCAAATGATTCTAGTGAAGGTGTATGGAGTTTAAAAACACAGTGGAGCACTTCCTATATTACCATATGTTTCCCAAGGTGAAACAGTGTTTTCTCTTTGAGACAAGAACTCGGGCTATGTATATGCAGGATACGTGTGTTAAACATGTGTGAATGAAACAAAACACAACTCCAGGTTTGTTTAAGACAGGAAACAGTATAACGGATTAGAAAATTGCACAATATGGGCCCTTTTAACGTAAACATGTATTCACAAAAATACACATTAAACTGACAGATGCATCTAAAGCAGGCATGGGCAAACTACGGCCCGGGGACCATATGCGGCCCGTTAAGCTTTTTAATCCGGCCCTCCGGACTTGAAGAAATTATATTAATAAACCTTGTTAATGTTTTAATTTCCCTCCAATTCTGGCATTTTCCAATAGCTGGCGCACTAGATACATTGAACTTTGTTGAGGTGCTTTACTCTTTAACCCCTCAGCCCTCCTGTAAAGATGAGCGGAGCTAAGAAAAGTGGACAGAGAATGTTGAGTGTTTAATAAGAGTGGACAAGTACACTCAACAAAAATATAAACCCAACACTTTTGTTTTTGCTCCCATTTTTCATGAGATGGACTTAAAGATCTAAAATTCATTCCAGATACACAATATTACCATTTCTCTCAAACATTGTTCACAAATCTGTCTAAATGTGTGATAGTGAGCACTTTTGCTTTGCTGAGATAATCCATCCCACCTCACAGGTGCGCCACATCAAGATGCTGATCTGACATCATGATTAGTGCACAGGTGTGCCTTAGACTGCCCACAATAAAAGGCCACCCTGAAATGTGCAGTTTTTTTTGGCTTTATTGGAGGTCTGGGGACTCAGAACCAGTCAGTATCTGGTGTGACCACCATTTGCCTCATGCAGTGCAACACATCTTCTTCACATAGAGTTTATCAGATTGTCAGTTGTGGCCTGTGGAATGTTGGTCCACTCCTCTTCAATGGCTGTGCGAAGTTGCTGGATATTAGTGGGAGCTGGTACACGCTGTCGTATACGCCGGTCAAGCACATCCGAAACATGCTCAATGGGTGACATGTCCGGTGAGTATGCTGGCCATGCAAGAACTGGGACATTTTCAGCTTCCAAGAATTGTGTACAGATCCTTGCAACATGGAGCCGTGCATTATCTTGCTGAAACATGAGGTGATGTTCATGGATGTATGGCACAACAATGGGCCTCAGGATCTCATCACGGGATCTCTGTGCATTCAAAATGCCATCAATAAAATGCACCTGTGTTCTTCGTCCATAACAGATGCCTGCCCATACCATAACCCCATCACCACCATGGGCCACTCGATCCACAACATTGACATCAGCAAAGCGCTCAACCACACGACGCCACGCACGCTGTCTGCCATCTGCCCTGAACAATGTAAACCGAGATTCATCCGTAAAGAGAACACCTCTCCAACATGCCAGACGCCATCAAATGTGAGCATTTGCCCACTCAAGTCTGTTACGGCGATGATCTGGAGTCAGGTTAAGACCCTGATGAGGACGACGAGCATGCAGTTGAGCTCCCTGAGACGGTTTCTGACAGTTTGTGCAGAAATTGTTTGGTTATGCAAACCAATTGTTTCAGCAGCTGTCCGAGTGGCTGGTCTCAGACGATCTTGGAGGTGAACCTGCTGGATGTGGAGGTCCTGGGCTGGTGTGGTTACACGTGGTCTGCGGTTGTGAGGCCGGTTGGATGTACTGCCATATTCTCTGAAACGCCTTTGGAGACGGCTTATGGTGGAGAAATGAACATTCAATGCATGAGCAACAGATCTGGTTGACATTCCTGCTGTCAGCATGCCAATTGCACGCTCCCTCAATGCTTGTGACATCTGTGGCATTTTGCTGTGAGACAAAACTGCACATTTCAGGGTGGCCTTTTATTGTGGGCAGTATAAGGTACACCTGTGCACTAATCATGATGTCAGATCAGCATCTTGATGTGGCGCACCTGTGAGGTGGGATGGATTATCTCAGCAAAGCAGAAGTGCTCACTATCACACATTTAGACAGATTTGTGAACAATGTTTGAGAGAAATGGTAATATTGTGTATCTGGAATGAATTTTAGATCTTTAAGTCCGTCTCATGAAAAATGGGAGCAAAAACAAAAGTGTTGTTTATTTTTGTTGAGTGTAAATATTTTTTCACCAAATATCTGCTGTATGCCTGATATGCCAGGTGTTGACATATTTGTTGTAATGCTTTTGTTAATTTTTAATTGAAATAAAGCACAAGTTTTCTACATACCCCATGTTATTTTTTGCTCTTATGAGGTGGATTACCAAAACACTAAATCCACCTGCTCCTGGTCCGGCCCTTCTGTCAAATTATAGAACCCTTTGTGGCCCACGAGTCAAAAAGTTTGCCCACTCCTGATCTAAAGGGTAAATTGTACAGCTCAAAGACGCGGTGACATTTTTGAATCCTATAAAAAGAACCACTTCTGAGCTCCGCAATTGAATCGCTGGCGTTATTTCATCTTAAAAACAGCTCATCTTTCATCGTGTAACCGGTCTCGATGATAACTCCCCGTGGCTACGCTGTGACACGTTGGATACCTCCCTAAATACAACATGTTAATTAAACAATGACAGGCTACAACTCGCTGCGGGCCTTTGGGTGCTTGCTTCCAAAACTAAGACACGGGGGTCCTCTAGTGTCCGTGCGGCGCAACAACAACTTCAACTCCCAGTAAAATATCGACAAAATGGAGGAGTCTCGGCCATCACAATGCAGGCCACAAAGACTGCAAGTGCTTTTGAAGAGGACGGAACAAAATGCAACCACAAGCCTTCAGACGTACAATACAGACAATGAAATTACGCATTAACGTGTTATTTAACGCTGACCACGACTGCGGGCCTTAAAAGAAGCTTAGAAATTCAACTGCTACTATGCAAGCCTTTTACCAAAATATACTCTATTTTAGCCGCACAATTCAAATTAGGGCGCTCTTAGTGGCGCAAATGTGCGTAAACAATCTACATACGCACAGTTTAAAGCTGCAGGCCAGTTTCCATTAGCAAAAAAACAAAAGATTGTGTCCTATTCATTGTGTGATTGCTCACAAGATGAGAAGCACTTACTTATGTACTCGGTATAGGCTAAGACATGTGAATTGAAGCGTGCGTCATGGTACTATGAACCAATTTACGCACCACTTTTATTAGCTACTATATGAGCAAATTGGAGAGAGGATTTGGGGTAAATCTAGGTCGCCTTTTCTGCTTGGTTTCCTGCACACTTAGGCCTACATGTAAAAGAAAGCCTTAAGGGAATTACAAATGCATATGCTAAGAGGATGAAACGGGACAGGGGGCCCTCAAGCATATGTTAGGCCTACTGAAGATCCACTGGTATTGATTTAATTAGGGCATTGTTTAGACTGACATGGATTATGAACTTAACTTGACGCCACAACACGTTTGAGGGCATCTGCTGAAACTGATCTGATTAAGAATGATATAATGTGTCTTTGTGCGCTACAGTACATGTACAGTACACACTGGGGTTACAAAGGTCAGCCATTTTGAGGACCAGGGCCCTAAACATGACAAAACAAAATAGTCTCATACTGAAATTTCAACATTTGCCGATAGTTTTCTAAAGGCACAGTGCAGTGAAAAATAATGTCAGCTTCTGGATGGCATTATAACTATTGGAAATAGTCAATGTAGCTTTCCATGTATATTGTATGTACAGCTCAATGGATTTTTAACCTTTGAAACGTTGGTGACTGCTTGATGAACACATTTCTGACAATGTTTGTTTACTAAATTTTATTTCATTTAATTGACAGCCTGTTTATAAGTGCTATGGAGAAAGATTTGAATATATTTTATATCTATAAAAGTCCAAGAGGTTTGCAATTTACAACTTCTTTCACTAATACTACGCACATGAAGGGTAATGTACAATAATGTGAACGCTGAATTAGTTAAGGTATACATGTTTGGGTATCATTAGCTTACTGTGACAATGCAATGTTACTGTATTTAACCCTCATGTTACAGTTAAAGAACAAATCGAACACAAACGTTTCGAGGAAAATTCCCAGGACTCGTTTTTATTAAGAGAATTTCAGAACATAAGAGAGGGACCAGACACCTGCATTTGTCAGAGAGGTTTCCAAATTCATTCGATTTAAAAAAACAGAACAAAACAAAACAAAAAAGTATTGTATTTTGTAATTATTTAGAAAAGCTGACATGACAGCATCAATGTGGATGGAGCAGTAGCTGTTTTGTACACGCAGGGTCGGAAGAGGCTGTTCCCGGAATGTTTTTTGTACATGTTCGTCTTCCTCTTTCTTATGGACATCACACTTTTTTTTCTTTTAAAACACAATTTCAATGAAAAAATAAAACAATAGATCAGGAGACAGAAGCATAAGGGAACTGCACACTGCACATTTAGAGTCTAAAAGAAGAAATCACCCACATTACCAATGGTTGAACCGTTAATAAAACATGGAGAAAAAGTTGTAGGAGAGGAGAGGACTAAATCGGCAGGTTTTAGATCTAGATTAAAGGGAAAGAACACAAGGGGTACACAACTCACAACATAGTAGCCAATCCGGCAAAAAGGGACACACTTTCTACACCAAAACAAGCCTTCAACAATCATGAATGCCATTTAAAAAAGATTTGCGTGTGTTCTTTTCTTTTTTTTTTCTCAAATCTTGCAGACACGTTTTTTTGATATGACCACTGCAAGTCTGCAAGGTGCTCCATATTATTCAGCTTTTGCTTTTTGTGCTAAAAATCTGTACGGATACTTATAAAATCATTGATAAAAATATTCCTCTGTTAACAATACGCCTTGGAGGGAAACCGTGTGAGATTGGCTGGGGTTTTTATCGGAGGAAGTGGGGGCGCTGAGGGAGGGTGAGATAGGGCAGTGCTGCTACTCAGACTTAGCCTCTTCCTTGGCCTCTTCTGGAGCTGCCTCATCCTGAAAAAACACACGCAAATAATGCAAAAAATCCATTTAGAAGTTAAAGTGCATCTTCATAGTTTTAAGTATTGTGCATACATACCTCATTGGTCTTGGCATCTCCATTCTCAGAGTGGTTTTCCTCATTGGCTTCAGCCTCTGCGTTCTCCTTCGCCTTCTTGGTCTTCTTGTCCTCCTTCTTGTCATTCACAGCCTTTTCCTTCTGTAAATTCACAAAGGTTTATTAGGAGTTTACTTGAAATTACCTACATTCAATCGTTTATGCTGTTCCTAGACAAAGGTCTTCACTGCATTACCTTGGCTGCCTTCTTAGCCTTTGGTTCAGGCTTAGGTGGAGCCGGTCTCTGCAAAAAAAAGGAAAAAAAAATATAGTCAGAAATATTATTTTAAACACTATAATCCCTTTCTGTTTGTTTCCCCAAGTTAATTTAAGTATAACAGGTCGTAGTCTCCCAAAATGTTGATTAATGCATCTAAAATTGTCTGTGTGCAGTTTATAAATCGATATTTTTGTTTCTTGAACACTTAAATGTAATTGTAGTTTTAGTTACATTATCATCATTAATCACCTGTACTTATATTTTATTTAGATATTTTAGGTTTTAATTACTTATAATGGTCCAATATTACTGTGAATGCACAGTTGACCAGTTTTCTACTATGTAATGCACTTTAAATGCAAATTTATAGTGCTGGTTGAGGTAAAAATATGTTGTCTGTAATTATAGTCATTATAAAGTTTAAATATGTGTTACTGAGGTGAACCATGTTGTTTTAATGTTGTTTTTATTTCTTTAAACTAGATTAACGTGATAAATTAGATGTATTATGTAAAATTCACTCACTGATCACCTTAAATCATAGTATTAATGTAAATGAACATGTGTGGAGTGTTTTCCCTGAGTTTTCTTACCGCTGATAACCGAGCCGATCTCCTTTGGGGCTAAAACAGAATAAAAAGGGTTATTTACATCTTTTTATGTATAAAACAGCCATATTTAGAAGTTACAGGTTAAAACATCACCAAGGGTGACAAAAGGAGACATTAAATCATTTTATTGATCAATTATTGAGTAAAAGTGAAGTTTTAATCACATTTAGGAAGTGTTTTTGACATTGTGGTGCTTACCTCCTCCTTCTCACCTCCCTCAGCTGCCACGGCCTGAAAGATACAAAGAAGCAAAAACATTAGTCATAATACATCAAAAACCCATTTTAACAGGTTATTGGTGGTTTATAAAAAGAGGGAACTTTTGTTTAATGTCTCCAATGCTTTTTATTCATCATTACAGGCCTGGTGAAAAAACTTTTCAGATTCACCTGTAAATAAAATTTTATGTGAAATCCAGGTGTATTTTAGTAAATGTGGGCCATGGATAAAGCACATTTGGCTGGATTCAGGATTAAGGGGTGAGAGCCGAGCCTCGCGCGCCGCTGGAGCCGCATTTTGAGGGCCCCGGCCCCGCTGTTCCCTTTCACTCCCCCATCTCTTTCTCTCATTCAAAGCATGGAGCGAAGATTTGAAAGCTGGCGCGGGAGTCTCTGAGAAGGGGGAGGGACCAGTGAAGCTCACACACGCCACCATACGGCAGGTCTGCGTTATTGCAGCCATTTGGGACCATGAACAAAGAGAGAAAATATATAATTTTATCGAAACGTGACGGCCAATGTTTGTTTTTGTGGTCAAAATGCAAAGTAAAGCTACTAAGGCATTTTCTCGTGATACTTTTGTCCGGTTTGGTGCAGAAATGGCGATAAGTGAGGCGTTTGTTCTCGGTAGGTCGGCGACGAAGGTGGACAAGAGCTGCAAAGCATGGCTGCTGCTTGTGCTTTAACTGCATGGAGACCGAGAGACTTCTGACTCCCCAAAGGACAGCGGCTCGCGCACTCAAACGCATTTTATAGGTCATGTCCGAATGGGAAAATATTCATTCCAACACACAAAAAATACACGTTTTATCTACAACCTGCCCAAAAATTACCAACAAAAAACGACGACTATTCATTGCGTTATAATTAAGTAATGTCTCTGAGGATGTCTTCCCAATCCTTTGCACACCGTTATTAGCGGTTACCGTCTTCAAATAATTTCCAGTATTTGGAGAATACGTACCTTTCTCTTGGGCATGTTGATCTTTTGGAGATTTTCTTACAAAGACAACTAAAAACAGTTTTTCTTGTCAGGCTCAGTGCATGTGAAGACGAGTGTCTCCCCTATGGTCGGCAGTGTAGTAAACACACTGGAACAGAGAGGAGAGTGGTTGAATGGGGGGAGGGGTGCGGCTAAAGGCATGATTGATAGGCTCTCGGCCAATCAGGAGGCGCCTTTCGAGGCTGCAGAGCACTTGGAGCATTTTTGGAGCCGGTGATGTTCTTCTTGGGTCTCTGCGAATGGCTTCTTGCAGAGCGAGAAGGGAGGAAAGCAACAAAACGGCCCTGCAAACGAGGGCAAGTCGCGTGGCCGCGCTCATGTTCAATCAAACCGAGAATCCCGCGTTCATCTGAACGCAACATTGTACCGAGCGCAACATGCGCCTCGGTAAAAGCCATGCATCTCCTATGGCTCGTATAAAGACAAGTCCTAACATCTGCTGCGCCCCGCGAGGAGGCATTTCACCACGATTCACTTCATGTTTGAGTCCAATATGGCGCCCACTCCCCTCCGACACATTTTTGTTTGTCAGTCGGCGTTCCTAAATTCGTTTCAGGGAAAAAGCCTGTGTCGCCTGCTCCAGACGCCTGCAGGGGGCCTACAAAGTCTATGAAATAAATGTAGCGCCTCTGAGCCGGCGTGGAGGCGCTTCCACTGCCTGTGCTGTTACAAAGGCGCGCGCTCCGCTCAAATCACGGCAAATTATGAACTCTTCTGCCACTTTGACAAAAACACCGGCGATATTTGGGAGAAAGGACGAGGCATGACCAGTGTTTGCTCTGGACACAGGACAATAGGGCCACAGACAATGGGCCGGTGAGAAAGATTCAAACCATCAGGATCGGTCTACTGCGCCTCGCTGCGTGCGCGTACGTGTCTGGGAGTGTGTGTCCAGAGAAGCAGAGGGCTGAAGGGGCGGGGTGCAGCGGAGAGGCGGAGGAGGAATGCAAACCTTCATCCACAGCGCTGAGCATTTGCGCAGATAGTCTGCGCTGCCTTTCGCGACAGCTTTAGCAGCAGCCTCCGGGAAGTTTGGTGCTCGCTGTCTCCGCCCGAACCGCGCACTGAGGCTGTCACCGGGAAACAGAGCACCTCTGCCGCCACAACAGCGACAGCATCACGGCTTCAACATGGTGATCAAAGTCTACATAGCATCGTCCTCCGGATCCACTTCGGTAAGAACAACACCAAACAGCAGTTATGTAGCCCTGTTTTTGTTTTAGGTAGCAGAGGGATGGGAGCAGCTGAACTTTTATTCAACTCACAAAGCTATTCCAAACATTATAATCATTTAGCATGCACAGGTCTGAATCATCACTCTTGGGCTCTGTCCAGCTCTCGTTACCTCTAGACTGTGAACAAAGACAGAATTTATTTCAGTTTATCAAAAAAAAAAAAACTTTTATGGAGGAAGTGAGCCTGGGCACCCCTCTCTCAGCTGTGGTTTGTCACCAAGCTTCCTGTACTGACAGTCTGCAACTGTCACTAACAAAAACAGGAAAAGCTCAAAGTATTTTTACATCAACAAACATTTACATCTCTAATGCCCACACTGTGATGTTAAGAGCTGTTTGTGTGCAGGGGTCTAGCAGTGGCATGTGTATAGGCCCACATCGTGCAGTGTCAGTCAGGTCTTTGGAGCAGGAAAGGAATAACGGTGATGCAATTCTCCAGGGCCCTTTCAGAAATCCAGCTGGAGCTCAGGAACGCGTAAGCCCCAGACCCAGAGTCCAGACAAAACATGGACCTAATCTCTCAAAGCACGTTTGCATGTGCCTCTTTAGTGCTGTGTGGAGCTACATCTGATCATCTAAACTCCAGGAAGTGACCTCATGTTACTATTACCATGCATCAATAGCAGTATTTGAAACAGTGCTTGAAGGTCTTATGCAGAATTGACTCTTGAGAAAATGTTGTAGGCTAATTGGGGCCCTTTAAGAACTAAACAACGTATTTTTCTTCTTTGCAGTGTGAATTCTATTATTTAAGCACAGTGTTTGCGATCCGATAATTGTGCCAACTCAAATTGTAATTTTGCTTTAATTGCAGTATATTGTGCCATTCTAGCCATAACATAAAAGCAAAGAGGCCCAAAGAGGCACTATGCCACACAGCTTTGGTGATTTGACTGTGGCTGGCTGCAGTGGGTTTGTTTGTACCAGGCCCATCCCATACACCACAATAATGCTGTGAGTAAAGCAGGTCATTGCAGCATGGATGAGACTGTAGATGTGTTTTTGGAACACTTGTATTTGAGGCTTGTGGGCTTTTTGACTTGGAGCTTGCATATTCTTCCCGTGTCCGTATGGTTCCCCAACAATGTAATGATAAAAGATACTCTGTTCTCCAGCTATAGGTGATCCTATAGGTGATCCTGGCAAATGAATGATTTTAGCTTTAGATTTGCAATTGGGGCTGACAAAGAAAGAGGATTTGTCAGGCAACATCATGGTAGCTCTGTAAAAGTAACTAGATCATAATACTATAAATTTAAAAAAAAGGAAAACTTGAGGAGATCTTGGGTAGCTCACTCCCGCAGTAAAAAGTGGTAGTAACAGTAAAGACAATAACAACAGCTGCAACATGACAACTGCACATTTTGTTAATGGCTGTTTAAGAGTTCTTCTTAGAATGAACAATCCTGAATTATATGCAAACCCTCTTTTATTTGCCTAGTTAGTGGCTGTTTGAATAGTCAAATTCAAGGAGCCCTTGGACTTGACTTAATTCAAATATATCTGTTGTTTGTACTAGTCGCTCAGTTGATTTTTGAGAAAAGTTTAAGATCAGAGCCTGCAGTCCGAAAGAGCGGAGAGAGTTAAAGGTGTATTATGTAACTTTTCTGGTGGAGGGCTCGTCAAATGCTTTTTCATGGAGATGTTATTGCTTTATCTGGAATGTTTCATAGTATGGTATTAAACCCTTTCATCATCATGGAAACCAAATCAGACCAAATTACAGGTCAGATCTGTGGAGAGGCAACCCTGCATACCTTTTTATTTAGGTCTTTTTAAACTATAAAACCATAATTGAATAAATGCAAAGCAGAGTTGTTTAATGTATTATTGTAGAACATTCCAGCAGGAAAGTTATACAATGCACCTTTAAGTGTGCCTAAGTAACTCAAGTGTCAAACATGAACTAGCATCATATTTCCCAGTGACAAAGAGTTTACGTGAAGTAAGGTTTAGGTGGGAGATTATAATGCTTTTATTTTGGATGGGCCAATCCAATACTGTATCCGATATCGTTGCCAATACTAGTATCCTGGTTAGACATGTAAACTGATCTAATAAGACTATTTACAGGGCATAGTTGGCCCAGAAAGCCTCATGTTTGAACTTGTGTTTATACAAAGTGTTCTGTGGTGGCTTGTGGAAAAAACAGCTACATAAGCACATTTGGATCAGCTTTGTTTGTATTTTTGCTTAAAGGAAATAAAAGCTGTTTTCAGTGTCTGCACTGGTTTCGGCCGATATCAGGTATCAGATGTTTAAAGTTACAGTATCGAAATCGGTCTCAGAACTGTAAAAGCTGGATCGGTGGATCCCTAGCCTTTAGCGGTGAGATGAGATGCAAGACGAGATGAGATTGGATCTACAAGAACAAGACAAGATTTTGACATTATTTAGGCTATAATAATTGCCTGGAAGAATCCATGACTCATCGCTGTACCAGCGAGTGAGTCTGGTAACGTTTGATCCACAGAATGCGCTGCGGTTGCGCGTAGACAGACAGCTAAGTGAACCAATCAGAGATTGCGCCATCTTGATTCAAAACTGAGGCGGAACTTCCGCTGCCTAAGAGTGACTTTGCGGGCAAAGGCGGGTGCACTGACGTCACCATCTTTGAACGAATCAGAATCGCGGAGTCGGTTTGGAACCGGAGGAGCGGGAGTGGATGGAGAGTGTCCAAATGGTATCGCGGTGTATAGGAAATACAGAGAGATATCATTTGGCTGGCCAGGTAACTATAATAATACAATTATGCAATTCAGTTCCCAATTTTAGCCTCACCATCTTTGATTTACTTTATTTAATACTTCTGCTATCATTGTAGCTCTGCTTTTTCTCAAAAAATGTGACTTGCCAGGACTCTATTTTTTCAATCCAACTGTATAAACATGAGGAAGAAATGTCACAAGATCATTTTTAGTATGTGTGCACAATCTTGTGCCAATTTTGTCTCGCGATGTTTTGTGAGATCTAATAAATGTTTTTGAGCTACCATGCCAGTCTTTCAGTAAGCACTTGGACTTGACTTAATTCAATTAGATCTGTTGTTTGTACTATCCATTTGAGATGAGACGCTCAGTTAATTCTTGGGAAAATTTTAATCTCAGGGTCTGCAGGCTGACAGAGCAGAGAATGTTAACTGGCTAAACATTTACAGAAGCTTGGAAGCCGAGTCTCAGAAACTTTTGCTTCTGAGTCAGTGTTGGAGTTTAGTGTGTGTCTGTCTGCAAAGTACATTAGTGCGCAGCCATTGATTTGCTCTTAAAAACCGTGAGTGTAGGGAGTACTGTACACAGTAATGATGTTCCCTTATAAACAGGGCTGACTGACTAGTTTTTTTTTATGTCATAGGAAGTCTCCATCTGCAAATCTAAAAATATCAGTTATGTTTAGCACTTTGGGAAAGCTAGTAGTACTTCAGTTGTACAGTTCAGTTCAGTGCAGTTAACTTGTTATGCTATTTCTCTTTTATTTTAAAAGGCCCATATCTGATCTATGTTATAATGCTGTTTCCTCATCACAAACACACCTGGAGTTGTTTTGTTTTTGTTTCATTCACACATGTTTAACACACAAACCCTGTATATTTAGGCTGAGTCCTTCTCTCAAACTAAAAACACTCTGTTCCACCTTGTGATGTCATGTGGTAATGCAGGAAGTGCAGAAACTTTTTTTTTTTTACTCCAAACACCTTAACTAGAATCATTTGGATGATTTCAACCCCAAATTGCCAAGCTCTACTGAACTAAAGGAAAAGGGTAGGTGTTAACTTGGAAACTACCACTTCATGACATCACAAAGTGGAACAGAGCATTTTGGGCTTTGGAGATAGACAGACTAATAATGCAGGATTTCT
Source organism: Paratrypauchen microcephalus (assembly GCA_036785185.1). NCBI lineage: Eukaryota > Metazoa > Chordata > Actinopteri > Gobiiformes > Gobiidae > Paratrypauchen > Paratrypauchen microcephalus. The sequence continues at coordinate 2,889,427 of JAVJIX010000062.1, read as the reverse complement.
CAAACGTGTGAATGAAACAAAACACAGCTCCAGATATGTTTTTGGGGAGATAACAACATTATAACATAGCTTAAAGCTCACAAGAGTCAGGCTGTTAATCAATTAATCAAAAGAGTGATTTTACTCTATTCAATGATATAAACAAACAACAACAAAACAAACAATATTTGATAATATGAGCCAAATAATCATGATTATAAATTCTGACATTACTGAGCAGCCCTATATTAAACTGCTGTGTAAATACAACAGACAAAGCCAGTTGTTGATGACAGTTGTAAAATAGGAAGGTGTTGATGACCACAGTGGAAGTACATTTCTGCTGAATTTTCTATCACTTTAAAGGGATATGCCACCTCCAGGTCAAACTTGGGCATCTCCCCACAGTCCAGAGACTAAAATAAGTGTTGGAAAGTGTTTTTCTGGTGACCCAGCCATTGTCCAGGTCTGTCAGCACTGACCGCCGCGGTATCTGCAGCTACTCCGCGTTAGACTGGAGTCTAACGTCGCCAGAGAAAGATTTAGGCCAAAAGGAATTAATTTGCCCAATGCTTTTCCCAAATACTTTCTGTGTAGTGCGCATTCATATCGAGTGCAAATAAATGAGCAAATCAACACGGAGAGCTTGACTTGGTCATTTTGGGTGGGAACTATTTTTCAGTGCGGAAAAACAGAGCCGAAGCACACACCACGCTGCGTAACAGGGGAACTGCCTTCCTGGTGCGTAACAGGGATTCCCCTGTCAGCGTGGTGGCATATCCCTTTAACGCTGTGAGTGCGTCAAATATCAAGTTACTTTAACTGGAAGATTTGTCATAGTTCACAGAGTGTATTGTTCTTAATTGTGTGGAGGTTTGATCCCCACTCCCAGCAGTTCATAGCATACTGTTGTTGTGTCCTTGGACAAGACACTTCATCCACCTTTCCATCAAACTGTGCAGATGTAGGGATGTGTATGTGAATGGGCTTAACTCAGGTGTAGCATCATGGACTAGCATCATATTTCCCAGTGACAAAGAGTTTATGTAAAGTAGGCTTAGGTTGGAGATTATAATGCTTTTATTAGGCACCGATCCCATACTGGTATTAGCGCAGATGTTGAAAGAAATTGCTTAGTCAGATTTCAGCTTCCAAATACCAGTTTAGCCAGTTTCCTGGACGTACTGTATAAATCAATGTAATAAGACTATTCACAGGTCATAGAAAGTTTCAAAGTTTCATAATGTTTGAACATTGTTTCGTTTGAAGTTGTATCGTGGTTACTTGAGAGATAAATAACAGCTACAAATACATTTGGATCAACTTTGTCTTATTTAGTTTTATTGTAAAGGAATTAAATCCTCAGTACTCACAGGCTGATATTGAGTATCGACAGATGCTTAAAGTTACAGTATCGAAATCTGTATCAGAACTGGAAAAGCTGAATTGGTGCATCCCTAACCTTTATTATAAACCTTTTTGAGCTACTAGGCTGAAGAGAAGACGTAGAGAATTAGGTCTTCCAAATACACACAGTTTAAATCTATAAATGACTCAAGCAAGGCATAAGACTATATAAAGCTGCAGTCTATTTTGTCAATCTAGCCTGTATTCATGCAATTATTAACCTTTTGGAACACTTACCTTTGTGACGATATCCTCTTATTTGGTTCTTACTTCCCAGAATACTTCCTAGTCCAGTCGATTTTGACCTATGACCTTTAGCAGTCCTTGGTGGTGGAAATCCAAAAGGAAGTCACCTGTTTTTGCAATCAAGATTCCAAACCATGAGACAATCTGATGGTATTTTCAAGAGGACTAACTTTTGAAGCCTTTTCTACCTACTGACAAATGAAAGATTACAGAGACTAGAATCAAACAATGTTCACATATTAATCAACCAGTAATGCTCCGCTGTGTTTTTAAAGTCCATATAACTTTGCTAGAATAATTTTAATAATTTAAATTTTCACCCCTGGAATTTCCTATCTTTACTGAACTTAAGGTAAAAGGTAGCTGTGAAAAACTACTACATAACATCACAAGGTGGGCATTTTGGACTTTGGAAATGTAGACGGACTAATACTGTAATATTGTCCATCTCTAGATAGACTTAGAAAAACTTTATTGATCCACAAAGGAAATTATTTGGATACAGTAGCTCATACAAAATAAGTAGCAAGTAGGGATGTCGACAATTAATCGACTTGTCGATCAAGACGTTGGTCGAACAAAATGCATTAATTGTAATTAATCAGTTAATCAGTTACAATTACCAGCTTATCAGTTAATCGTTAATCAATCGATAAGGTCAATCAACTATCAATAATTTGCATCCCTAGTAGCAAGAATAGTTTTGTATACAAAAGGGTATTTGTCTGAATGTTGTCTTTTCTTCATATTTGTACAAAAGGTTAATGTAGCATAGTTATAGTCATAGTTAGCTTTATTGTCGAAAAACCATATGTACACAACATATAGTGAATCGAAATTTCATTTCCCCCTGGCCAAGCAGAGACAGTTGATGGAGATGGCCAGGGGAGGGGCCAACTTGGAGATAACAGTAGAAAAAGATGCATTACTAAATAGACACGGCAGAGTGTTTACATAATACAATTATTGTAGTGATTTATAGAAAAAAAGAAGGTAATTTTGAATGTGTTTGTAATACCTGAGGAAACATTGCACTGGTGACTTGACGTGAACTCGCCAGAGACAGAGCTAAGATTTCAATCAGAGCTGCGCGCCAAGCTTAGGTCATACCAACAAACGCTGCACCTATTATGTAAAACTGACAAAGGCACCCTACCTCATATCACTCCCAAGAGAAATTCCCCTTCTATGACTTTACAACTAAGCTACACCAACATTTGACTTGCAAAAACACATTTCCAAACATAGACTTTATACTGACCCTCACATTCAAATTCGCAAGTCTGTTTATTCATGCAAAAATAACACCTTCTGACATACTTTTCCTGACTGTTTTTGCAGTTGCCACAGTGGAGCATTCCTTCCTTATTGCCATTATAAAAGCACAAAGGAGCTCTTACATGGAGGATCTGTGTCAAAGTCTTCACTTTCACTCCAGATCAGATTTACAGCTCATGTCTGTCGCACTGTGTCCATAGGTCACCAGTGAGCTGTCGGTCTGTCTGATAGGGCACATTTGGCTGAGGCCTGGTGTTTATAGAGGGTAGGCTTGTCACAATAACACATTTGGAAGTAAATATACACCTGGCATGTTCAAACTATTTATTTTTTGTTCAAACACTTTTTTCCTGGCCCTCAGGCTTTCAGGTAAATTGGCCCAAATTCCCATAACTAGTACTTTTTTACCTCAATATTGATAAAGTTTTTTTAAATTTAATATTTAGTGTATCATTTTGAGAATCTGAAGATGAATAAAGGTCTGGAGGTAGAGTCTAACCTGTCCTAAAATGTACTGTTTCAGCTATCATATTGAATGATAAGTTGATATAGTAATTATTGTAACAGGCCTACAGTTAGTTGGTGCTTTTATGTTTAAATGCCCTTACACCAAATATATGACACATGATTTGGGCCTTGTTTTATTTTTACTGACAAAATTCAAGATGGCTTTCCAACTGTGCAGAGTTTGCATGTTTCTGCCTGTGTCTGGGTGGGTTTTCTCTACACACTCCAGTTTCCCCCATCAACCCAACATGCACAACAGTTAAAATCCTCTTGTAGTCCTGACCAAGACCAGCTCAAGAAATGGAAATGGGTCCAGATATAATATATAATACAGATACAGGCATTTAAAATTGATAGTGTTAAAAAGTTGTTAATGTGAGGTGTGGGTCTAATCACTATTAGAAATGATCAGATTCAACATTTGTGAATTTACCTTTTGGATATTTCAGGGTAAAGTACAATGTACTCAATTGATAGCCTACTTTACACGCACTCTGGGGATGTTTTCTATGTACTTACCATAGAGACACAATGCACACACTGCCAAAAAAAGTTCTAAGATAGTCTGAAAACCCAATATTGATTTAAACAGTACATTTTCAGGAGCCTGTGATCAATACGAACATTCATGGTCCTGTTTAGGAGAAACTGATAAACTGCCAGCTAATACTAACTAGCTTGTGACTGTGAATGTATGTGTGAGTGACTTGTTTAACAGCACAAATCAATTCACCTGTTGAAGTTTCAATCTAGTCAGCTGTCTCTGGTCAGATTGTGTTAAAATAAAGCTCAGATTAAGTCTAAACTGAGTAACAGAACTTCAGACTGAGTTGAGACTCAGTTAGAATCACACCCCCAGGAAATGTTGATGACATCAGCTGCAAAGTATCAATAGGGAAAACTGTCCCCCACCCCCATCTGGGAGTATGACCTTATTATCACATCCTAGAATCTGAAAACCACCAGTAAAGTGTTATGTTCAGATGAGAAGACCAAGTATTCTCTGTGACACTGTCAACTGCAATCCTGTCATGATGAGGATAATTATGACTAAATAGTACCTTAGGCTAAATGCTATAATGTTGTAAGTTGGGCGAGGCTGTAGGGAGACTGCCTAGACTTCAGTAAACGTCACTCTGTTTTTCCAGCCAATTCAGACTTGATGTAATCAGGAGTAAGTCTATTTAGTCTATAAACACTGGGAGCTTAGGTAGTAAATGAGGACACAAGTCTGCTCAATAGGCAAAGATATTAAGTTTTAGATTAGTAGTAGTAGTAGTAGTGGTAGTAGTAGTGGTAATGGTAGTGGTAGTGGTAGTGGTAGTGGTAGTAGTGGTAGTGGTAGTGGTAGTGGTAGTGGTAGTGGTAGTAGTGGTAGTGGTAGTGGTAGTAGTGGTAGTCAAGTAGTGGTAGTAGTAGTAGTAGTCAAGTAGTGGTAGTTTTAAAGTTTTCAACAGCTACATTTTATCTTTAGTTCAGTAGAGATGGGCAATTCCAGGGCTGAATTTTTCCAACTGATTCTAGTGAAGGTGTGTGGAGTTTAAAAACACAGTGGAGCACTTCCTGTATTGCCACATGACATCACAGTGTGTTTTTTTCAGTTTGAGTGAAGAACTCAAGACATGCAGGGTTTCTGTGTTAAACATGTATGAATGAAACAAAACAAAACTGCAGGAATGATTGAGACGAGTAAACCTCAATATAACTAATATAACAGAAAATAGCGTAACATGGGCCCTTTAAGTGTGTGAGCTTCAGTATTTCCTCGAGTGGAAAAATTGCCAGTCTATATTTACATCACTTTAATTTCATTTGTTTTTCCTCTTCTTTTTAGGCAAAGCTGGTGCTCCACTTTCTCTTTACCCAAATAATCATTTGAATATTTGTGATTTATTATATTTTCCTTTGAGCTGCCTGCATTTCCCATGTTTTCCATTCACCATGTTTACATTTCAACAGCCTCACTCAAATGGGCTTTAACACTGCAAAGCTGCTCAAAGAGTTAATTGAATCAGAGCATGCTCCATATTGATCCTAACTGTGTGTGTGTTTGTGTGTGTGTTTGTCTGCGTGGGTAGTGGGCACTAAGTCTGATCAGTGCCTGCCGTTGTATGTCTTTGGTTAATGTCTGAAATCCGACCTTTTCCACTGATGGGAGCTCTGCCTCTCGTATGGTGTGGTGTGAAACCAAAGAGCAGAAAATTCTCTTTTACAGACATTTTAATGCACCATGAAACAAGTGAAGGTGGCTTTCATTTCTGAAGGTATGTTTAACTGTAACTCATGTTGGACATAGAACATTGTGAGAATACAGATGCAGGAATAACTATTGTCAGTTTTTTAATCAGTTCTTGAGATGTCCAGATATAAGATATCGTCGAAGAAGAAGAAGAAGAAGAAGAAGAAGAAGAAGAAGAAGAAGAAGAAGAAGAAGAAGAAGAAGAAGAAGAAGAAGAAGAAGAAGAAGAAGAAGAAGAAGAAGAAGAAGAAGAAGAAGAAGAAGAAGAAGAAGAAGAAGAAGAAGAAGAAGAAGAAGAAGAAGAAGAAGAAGAAGAAGAAGAGACTTTATTGATCTCACACTGGAGAAATTCTTCTCTGCATTTAACCCATCCTGTTATTAGAGCAGTGGGCAGCACATTACTGCGCCCGGGGACCATCTCCATGATCTTCTTGCTTCGGCTTGGTCAGGACCTAAGCTGGAGGATTTTACCTGGTGCATGTTTTGGGTTCAATCAAAAGAACTTACTAAAGTTTTGGAGATTTGCAGCCTATATTTTGGTAACCAAGTAGCATCCTCAGGGCTTTGTGTTTTAACTTTTGTTCAGTAGAGATTGGGAAAAGTTTAAGTCCAGGTGTTTGTTTAGTTGGTGACCAGTCATTAAATAAGCATTAAATGACTTTTTCACAAAAATGGACCATGTGCTTCTCTCATTGGTTAATCCACCTGTCAGTCACGCCCCTCTGAAATCCAGGAAGCAGGGTGTTCCAGACCTAACCGTCTCACCTACTTCTTGTTAAAGTAGGTGTGTTCTGGCTGGCAGGCACTAAAACGGTATTGAGACTATGTTACTAATTTTAGAAACCAAAATGAAGCATTTGTATGAAAAACATAAACAAACCTTGAGGTGTAATTTTTTTAAACATTTCTACATATTGTTCACTACAAATTAGAGATTTGGTGCTATTATTATTTTTTTGAGCAACACTTTGATTTAACACTTAACACTTGCAGTTCTGATTGTGCTGTTTTTATCACAGCATTAGGAGACTGACTGTCATTAAAGGAAAAGTAACATTTTTTTACAATCTGAGCCTTCTTTCAGCAATAAAACAAGTAGTTTTACTCACCCATAGCAGATTGGTGTCAATTGGAGCAGTATCGCAGAACTTATGTTGTAGCTGTTCTGTTCTACTAATGATCCCGTATCCGTTAGCGTGAGTGCTCGGGGCACTGATTTGCGGTCTCCAAATAACACAAACTTTAGCACTTTTCAAATCACAGAAGATCGCTGTGTCAGGGTAGACTTTTAGTAGATTCCAAAACGGCCTGAAACCCGATATCGCAACAGAAAAGTAAAGTTCAGAGCGGTGTTAGCTTCTTTCGGACTAGCGGTGTTTACAAAACAGCTGAGTTCACGCATGCGCACTGTCCTCTCTGATGACGTCATCAAATGAAACTATAGCTGGATATCGGGTTTCAGGCCATTTTGGAATCCACTAAGTCTACCCTGACACAGCGATCTTCTGTGATTTGAAAAGTGCTAAAGTTTGTGTTATTTGGACACCGCAAAGTAATGCCCCGAGCACCATGTTAACGGATACGGGATCATTAGTAGAACAGAACGGCTACAACATAAGTTCTGCGATACTGCTCGAACTGACACCAAACTGCTATGGGTGAGTAAAACTACTTGTTTTATTGCCGAAAGAAGGCTCAGATTGTAAAAAAAACGTTACTTTTCCTTTAAGGCCCTGTCTGCACGACAACGTTCCTGTTTTTTGTTTTATGCGGGGTGAAAAAAAAGTGTCATCCACACACGTGTTGGATCAGAAAATATTCGCGTCAAGATGAGCGCGGAGCGCTGAGTGAAAACGATGTAGTACATATGTCACACCGATAAGTGGCGCTGTAAACCGGAAAGAGCCAGAGCCGCCGGACACGCAAGACTACAAAGAGCACATGCGCATAAAGTCCTTTCTCTTTCGTAAACAAGCAAACACATGTACTTTAGGGACCGTCAACAAACTGCTCCACCAATGTAGCAGGGACTCACTCCGGTAATGTGAAAATGTTGACGGTCCCTAACATAGACAGACGCCACAGAACGAAGATTTGCGCTGCGTGAGCAGAGTTTTTGCCTATAAATCGATAGTTAGTATTACTTGCTATCGTTTTATTAGATAGACATTAACAAGTAGAACTCTCGTTAACCTTGCTCGTGTTATTTACGCAAAATGCTTGTTTGGATCTTAATACGGGAATGTTAAACATACTCGGACATTATGTTGGCTTTTCTGCGAGAATATACAACCGGGGACCATCACCAACGGGCAGCTATATATTTGTGTGAATTTGTGTAAAGAAAACAGAAATGCTTTTATATATTTTTGTGTGTGATACTGCATGTGCCTGTTTGTAAAAGGTAAATTTTCATTCAATAAAAAAGACAAGAAATGGTTGCTCTATTTCTTTATTTACAGCACACAACACCCTCAAATTGGTATGGGCTCCTCATTGTCCACTATCTGCCTTTTCATTGACGGGATTTTTCCAGTTTTAAAATACGTGTTTAGCTTTGAATTGGCAAACACTCGTGTGTCGTGCGTACTGTGGGTGCGTACTGGGTTACCTTCTGGTCACTGATCACGTGATGATTACGGCATCGCGACGTCATCATTTTCCCAAAAGTCGCGTTTTTTGCCGCCCACACGACAACGCGACCCCCGGCGTTCTCCGACTTCTCCACTCTGGAACCCATTTTTAAATAACACCGTTTACACCCGGCGTGTGGACGACAGGCCCAAACTAACACAAACTTCTCCGTTTCCACCAAAAAACGTTGTCGTGCAGACAGGGCCTAAAGGTGCAGTGTGTAACTTTTCTGGAGGATCTGTCAAATGCTTTTCTCCATGGATAGGTTACTGCTTTGTTTGCAATGTTTCATAGTATTGTATTAAACCTTTCTATCTTCATAAAGATCACACCAGACTAAGTTACAGGTCAGATCTGTGGAGAAATAATCCTACTCACAGTCAGAATGCCTATATTAGGTAGGTATCTAGGTGTTTTTGAGCTATAAAACCACCTATAATTGAATACATTTAAGGTAGAGCTGTTTAATCTCATACTGTGTAACATTCTAAAAAGAGCAATGACATTTCCAAAGCAAGCAGGTGACAGAAGCCCATCCAAAAAGTTGCACAGTGTACATTTAAAATATTATGATTAAACAACAACAACACATTTTCATATCAAGTTAAATGGTGATGAAAAGTAAAACAAGGAAATTGACAAAGTCCAAATTGCCATCAGGACTATATACTTTGCAGCTGATGTCATCAGCATTTCCGGGGCGTGATGCTAACTGTAGGTTCTGCTCTGTGTCAAGCTCAATTAGACTTTAATCTGATCAGAAAGAACTGCCTTACCTAGAACTAACTCAAGTGAGCTGATCTGTGCTGTTAAACAAGTCTCTTACACTTCCTGTATATACTACATGACATTATAAGCTGGAGCAGAGTGTTTTTAATTTTAGAAGAAGAGCAGTCTAAATATGCAGGATTTGTGTGTTAAAACGTGTGAATGTGTGAACAAAACACAACTCCGAGTATGTTTTTGATGAGGAAACAACATAATAACATTGATTAGAAAATGGCGTAATAAGGAAGCTTTAAAGCCCCAGTGTGTAGGATTCGTGGCGCATAGGTGGATAGTCGCTATTGCACTTGCTGTTTTAGCTACGGCAGACCTCGAGGGTCACCCGGGCGCGCCGTAACGCGGACAGCTCGCGTACCGGCGCAAGAACCGCGCGCCACTACTGTATACATAAAACGCGGTCCCGTTCACTTTCTTTTTTTTCTTTTCGCATGAAAACACACATTCCCGATCATGTACCATGACACTCTACACATCAAATGAAACCTTACAGTCTCCTCTTTTTGACTATGCAATTAATTTCCCGGCACAACAATCACTCCCCGAGCACATGGGGCTTTTATACGGAAAAGCACAAAACGAGGTTTGTTACTTTGCTTACCTTGAAGTCTCTGGACTGGTCAAACTCTGTATTTCACCATAAACTTGGTATCAAGTCCGTAAGGATCCAGCGAATAAAATCCAGTAAAACAATTTAGTCCAAAACACGTGTTGGATCCATTATGACGTCTGATCCGGCAACATGCTTGTCGTTTTTTACCCAAAACCACGAGCCTTGCCGAAGGCGAAGGCGGAGCCCAAATGTCCTTCTGCGGCTCTCATATTCAAAATGGCTGCTTCTATATGGGGAAGATCCCCCTTTTATGTGACTATATCTAAGTCCAAAAGAATACTTTGATTTCATGATGGAAGTGAAAAGGCTTGGAAAACAACGCATTTTTGAATGGGTATCTTCAATTTCGGTAATTAACGGGTAAAAATCTTACACACTGTCCCTTTTAAAATGGCTTTGTAATCCGTATATAACTTCTTTTCTGTCAATCAGAAGCCCTATTCCAAATAATACAACCTGAATGACGATGACAGTGCCCACGCAACTTCCAGATCTAGATGCACAGTTTAAAGCACGTGTCAGGCTCTCACTCCAGAGACCAGAGCAGAGCAGAAGGGGGAGAGATGGGAGTTCTTACACTGCAATTAGACCAAGGCCAGATGAAGCGTGGACAATTTTCCTGCAAATTAATTTTACTTGGCAACAGTACAATGCAGGCTTGTTTAAGGGAGATACCAGCTACTGCCACAGGGAAGAAGAGGTATTGATTTCTGATAGAGTTCACTTCAAAGCAAGGTTTAAACACTAATAAATAAATAGAACCACAAAGCAGTTAAAGGAGGAGCTGAAGTCATAATTAATAATTAATGTATTCTTCTGCAAATTTTCACATCAAGTACCACCTAAAAGTATTTTCAGACCACCAGCAGATCTCAGCCAGGTCTGAGTGGACTATATCTTAGCATTTACGTAGCAAGTTAAGGATTTTCTCCAGTTTCACTGTCCTTATTGTCTTGAAATGAAGAAGAAGAAGATTGTTTATTGTTTTGTTACTTGTTTTATTACTGATTTTACCTCTTGTACAGCATCTTTGAGTGTCTTGAAAAGCGCTTTATAAATAAAATGTATTATTATTATTATTATTATACCAGATGGGGCTCAAATTAATCTAAACCATTATCTATGTGTAAACAAACGACTTACCATAAAGAGAACACAATGTGTTCACAACTTACTTTAAAGAGCTCATATAGTACTATCAACGTACCACACTTTAAGAACTACTGTTTTGGGTCCTAGTGGAAAATACTGTAATTGTATATTAACATCCTCACTAATGCAAAACCATGCACTGTATATTTAAAGGTCCTATATTACACAAGCCATGTTATAATGTTGTCACCTCATCAAAAATATAACTATAACTGGAGCTTGTTTCATTCACACATGTTTGAGTAATCCTTTGGTTTTGCTGTCTACATTTCCAAAGCTCAAAATGCTCTGTTCCACCGTGTGATGTCATTAGAGATGGGGCCGATCCGATCCAGTATCGGGTTCCTATATCAACGGAAATTCCGATCCAACTTGTGAAAATTTCAGTTCCATGAGCCATGTCTGTATATACACATTATCTGCTGAAATGAGTCCACGAGTGATTCCCTGTCGCCTGCTCTGCTCCTGCTGTAAAATATAGAATGGATTTCCTGAACGGAGGCGTATCTCAATGAGACACAGTGTGCCTCTCTTAGATGGGAGAGCGCACGCGGAGCGCTCCCCCTGGTTTGCGGAGCCAGGCTCCGGTGCAAACTGTTAGCTGCTACTGCAGGACTGCTTACAAACTGTTTCCCTGCTATCTGGACTCTGTTCCCCTCCCTAGTGTGTGCGAGGGTGCACTGATCCACATGCTCTCCCTACCTTCCTCCCTACCTCCGCGCTGCTCTCTGGTTCAGGGGCCAAACCGGGGCACTTCCTGGTCTTGCTGTAAATAGCGCATAGTGGTGCGCTAAAGGGGGCCATATTAAAGGGGGAACCATTAATGTTAATTTGTGGGTTTATTTTGTTTTCGTAAGTCGTAGTCTTAGTTAAGTAAGTCATATCATATGTGGGTTATTTAAGTATTTTCTTTATTATGTTGAATTGGCAGGTGTTTTATCATTATGGGTACGATTTATTTGTAGTTAAACAATAATGATCATATTGAAAACAAACAGTTTTGATATTGGAATAGTATCGGTATCGGCCGATATCCAAATTCAGGTATCGGGATTGGATCGGAAGTGAAAAAATGTGGATCGGTGCATCCCTAGATGTCATGTAGCAGTAGTTTTCAAATTAACAGCTACTTTTTACCTTAGCTTTTGTTTAGTAGGAAATTCCAGGGCAGAAATTATCCAAATGATTCTAGTGAATGTGTGTGGAGTTTAAAACACAGTGGAGCACTTCCTGTATTACCCCATGACATCACAATGTGGAACAGATTGTTTTCCTTTTGAGAGAAGAACCCAGCCTAAATATGCAAGATTTTTGTGTGTCACATTTGTGAATGAAACAAAACACAACTCCAGGTATGTTTGTGATTATAAAATAGACCAGAATATAGTGTAATATGGGCCCTTTTAATAATAGTTTTGTGATGGTAGTAGTTGTATGGTAAAATAGCAGCAATAGCACCAGCCTTTTAGCCTTTAAATAATAATACTTTTTCTTCAGATTTACAGAATTTGATTGTCTTGATTTCTCCTAGCGAGGTTTATAAAGTTGTTGGACCTGTCCCCCTATTTTATCTCCAGTTAATTCCGCTTGGGAATCATTATTATGGGACTTTGACCAAAGAAAACAACTTTCCCAAAAGATTCAATCCTGCCAATCTTCCTTGTTCCTTATTTGAATTCCTCAAAGTTGTTATAAGTACACAGTGGAATTATCTTCTTTGATCTTGCCATAAAGTTGGGAGGAGCCTCTTCTCTTCCGAGATGTTGTCTGGTTCAGCTGGTTTTATCATGTAAAGGATTGCAGAATTAATGTAATTTTTATGGCTGCAATTAACAAGAGATAAATGCTGCAATAATAAGGACCTATAATACTTGTTTTGGAGTTGTAGAGGTATTACTCAAACATGTGAATGAAACAAAACACAACTCCAGTTATGTTTTTTTTTTGTTTTTTTAAATGAGGTAACAGCATTATAACATGGCTTAAGGTTCACAAGAGTCAGTTTTGTGTAATATAGGACCTTGAAGTAACATCTGTCTGCATACATTACATTTTCTGTCTTTTATAAAGAAAAAAAAATCTAATCTTGCAGTATCTCTACAAACATGTTGTGAAATGCATGTTTTTTGTATTAGTTTAGTAGTTCATATTTCAGTTTTCTCTCAAATGTTAATGCTGAGAGAGCAGTTTAAAATGTGAATTGTATCGCATTTAAAATCACAATATTTGTCAGAAAAATTGTCAGTAGACATTTTTCCATTATCGTTAAGCTTTACCATGAACAGATTTTCGCTGTATATGATTTTGTGTGGTGCAGCCCTGCTCTTCTTAAAGCTGGCCTTATTTGGCTTGTGTTTTGGCCACTTACCTCCTCCTGTGTCCCAGGGGAGAGCCTGTTTCCGTATGACCTAATTTGGACATCCTGGTCTTATTCTCACTCACGCTGCAATTTCATTGGATGATTTCATGGTCACAATGCACACAAGCAGAAGTAGGAAGATGACAGACACATGTGTAGACTGAATTTCCTTATATGCTTGCAGCATTGATGAGTTTAACATGGGAACTGTGGACACTCTAGATATTAATTACTATATTGTTATTATATTGTAGTGCTGTTTAGTCCATATTTTGGTAATTATGTGGAAGTTTAATTCTTTGACTTACTAGTAGGTGTATGCATACAACACCCTGTTAATCTTCTTACCTGACCCAAGACCCAACCTATGGTAAATATTAGGGATGTAACAATAACTGAAATATTGTGATAAGGTCTCACAATAATATCATGAACCATCACAGTATATCAAATTACAAGTCTCTCTTCTTAGATGAATAGTTATGATGCAGCAATAGCTAAAAAGCTAGAGGGAACTACATAGACCATGATTCTTTGCTGTTTGAGCGCAGACTTCATGAAGAAATAAATGTTATAAGGTATGCCAAACTAGACGCCAGAGAAATTCGAAATACAAAAGAGAGAATTGTAATACAAATTAGTTGAGATAGTTTCAGAAGAATTCAGGGTAGTGAGCTCCTCCCTGCAGCTAGATATAAGCAGTGTCTAACCAGCACTCGAACCAGAACTGATGAAGCCTCTCGGATGAGTGGCGAAACGCTTTCGACCTAACAAACTTTGTCCAGTTGACAAATTGAATTTCTCCTTTTTATCTCTTATAAACGCTTTAAAAATCAGCTCTTTGGATTAAGCCTTGTCAAGGCATTTTAAGAGGAAAAAGTCGCATATTCAGTTTTGTTAACAACATATCACATTAAATATTGTACAGTGTCATATTGTCGAAATATCGTACCGAGAGATTTGGATATTGTTACATCTCTTATAAATATGCTAATATACACTGTAACATTTGCCTTTTAACTTCATTTATCATATTATACAGTTATGAATTATATGAAATATTTAAAGAGTACTATGTTACTTTTCTGGAAGGCCCCCTGCCTGCTTGCCTCATGAGATGTTAATGCTTTGCCTTAAATGCGCCACAGTAAAGTTGATTAAACTTCTCAATCTTGCATTTATTCAACTGTTTTAAAGTGCCAAATATTGAGTAAAAAGAATGTATTCTCACTCTGAACATGGTCACCTCTCCACAGATCTGACCTTTAACTTGGCCTGGTGGAATCATCTGGTTGTCTCCTCAGATACATAAGATTAGATTAATTCCATATTGTTGATCATTTGACATTCCAGCACTATGTAACTTTTCTGATAGAGGGTACACAATGGAAATAAACTTATCACAAGAGAGAAGAGTTACTGGTCAGATCTATGGAAAAGCAAGCCTGCACATAGTAAGAATTCATGTTTTCTAGGGTATTTTTGAGCTATAAAACACCTGCAAATCAGTATATGCAAGGCAGATAAGTTTAATGTCATACTGTGGAATATTCCATGCAAAGAAATAGCATCTCCCTGAAGACAAGGAATACGGCCCTCCATCATAATGCAGTTTTAAATGAATTTGGAATGACATGACATGACCTCCCCCTTTTGCACGCTGAATCCACTTCACATAAAACAAACCTGCACAAACAGTGTCTTTATAGCCGTCTGTTACTTCCTGGTGAGTCTAATAATAACTTCCTGTGTTGTCCCCGGGCTTGCAGATTAAAAAGCAGCAGCAGGATGTCATGGGCTTCCTGGCGGCCAATAAGATCGAGTACGAGGAGTGTGACATCGCCGCCAATGAGGAGAACAGGAAGTGGATGAGAGAGAACGTACCGGAGGATTCAAGGCCCACTACGGGGAACCCACTGCCCCCCCAGATCTTCAATGAGACCAAGTACTGCGGGGTAAGCGGCTCTATGGTGGAGCTGTATGACGTAATTAGTCAACTAAAGAAATTCTTGGTTGATAAAAGGCTGGCCCCGTACAGTGATTAGCTGACCAAAAGATGTGTGGAATTAGCAAAATAACAATCTCAAAATTAGAGATAGTCTGATATACCAAGCCGATATTTGCCCTAAATCTCCAGCAGAGGCCGGCCCAACCAGGTGCATAAAGCAAGTCCAAAGAGGGTACTGCAAATATGTGACATACCCTGGAGTCTACAGTTTGTGGGAAAAGAAGGTTGTGGATGAGTTGCTACTACATTTTAATTAGATAATTTGTGAAAAATTACCTAAATCTGCTTTACATTTCAGCCCAAAAATCATCCATTGTTTCCTCTGGATTGGACATTGGCCATGAAAAAAATGCATCTCTACTCAAAACTATCTATGACCTGATCTGACAATATACAATACAATATACCATACAATGCAATATAATACAAATAGCAGGATAAGAAAAGAACCTGTATCTTAAATATTTGTGCATATAAAAGCAGAATAAATGTACAGTCCTTTCTCAAATTGCTGGCTAATTCATTCAACCTTTCTCTGTTGGTTTATGTGAATTATAATACTAATTAAATAATTGGACAACTAATAAAATATTTGGTCAACTAAGGAGACATTGACCAAAGGCAATAAAAACATATGGCTTTAAAGGGACCATTTTATATTGATTGTTCTTCAGTTTGTTTTTTACAATGCAATTTCCAAGCCAATTAAAATAATGAGTAATTCTTATAGCTCAAAATCAGTACAGTGGTCGGTTTACACAACAGAAGCGGTTAGAAACAATTAAACAGTCATTGGTCATTAAAACATGAGCACATTGTCCAACATTCACTGGAAACAGTACATTATTGTCCCAGGGCATCCTTAATGGCGAGTTTTCAGAATCTCAGTGTGTGTCCTCAGATATAAACAGTGTTGCTAAAGAAATGCTGACTGTGAGAATGATAATGTTTTCTTATTATAGACTAAAATGGGCTGTCCTGCATATTTCAGGCATTTCACTGATACACCTTGTGAGTGCTGTGCAAAAGTATGTGAAGGCTTAACTGTACTATTCGCTTTTTAACATTCTTGCTGCATCTGCTTAGTGCAAACAAGTCAGAAGTAAGGTTACATCAGCGGAGCTTAAAGGTTCTGTATTACACAAAATAGACTCTTGTGAGCTTTAAGCCATGTTATAATGTTGTTACCTCTTCAAAAACATATCTGAACTTTTGTTTTGTTTCATTCACACATGTTTGAGTAAGCCTTTATTATTAGTCTGTCTACATCTCCAAAGCTCAAAATGCACTGTTGCACCTTGTGATGTAATGAAGTGGTAGGTTTCATGTAAATGGTTACCTTTTATCTTTTGTTCCGTAGAAATTGGCAATTCCACAGCTGAGATTAGCCAAATGATTCTAGTGAAGGTTTATGGAGTTTAAACACACACAGTGGAGTACATCCTGTACTGTATTGCCACCTGACATCATAAGGTGGAACAGAGTGTTTTCTCTTTGAGAGAAGAACTCCTAAATATTCAAGGCTAGTTAAACATGTGTGAATGAAATAAAACATAACTCCGGGTATGTTTTTGATGAGGAAACATTATAACATAGACCAGAAAATAGTGTGACATGGACCCTTTAAGTCTGGTAGTTGAAAATTGCATGAAGCCTCATAAAATAATCTATAGATCATCTATTTGAGTGACACATTTAATCCACTTAGATTTCACTACACTAGCATAACACTGGACATGATTTATATAGACTTTAACGTCCCATGACTAAAGCGCAGATCAGGAGTTTGGCCCTGGGCACGTCTCCATGCCCATGCCCTCCAACACAAACAGTCACTCTGGACAATGGTCCACAGTAGTTTTCAGTTTTTAGGTTTTTTTCTGTTTTCCTATGCTTAACAATATATCTCCAGATTTCACACACTTTGCTTTTCCTTGGTGAGAAGGATGCTCTGGAACAGTTTGTTATTGACCAATGACTGTTTCACAATTTGATTTTCAAATTTTCTGTTGGATAAAACAATTTTGTTAAGTTCTTATAATTGAATTGAACTGAACTTGTGTGTACAAATCAAGCTTTACAAACTAAAACCCGTAAAGGACCCATATTACACTATTTTCTGATCTGTTATAATAATCGTTTCCTCATCAAAAACACAACTTGGACTTGTGTTTTGTTTCATTCACACATGTTTAACACAGAAACCCTGGATATTTCAGCTGTGTACATCCCTCAAACCAAAAACACTCTCTTCCACCTTGTGATGTCATGTGGTAATACAGGAAGTGCTCCACTGTATTTTTAAAGTCCATACACCTTCACTAGTATCATTTGGATAATTTCAGACCTGGAATTATGTAAATGGTAAAAGGTAGCTGTTAACTTGAAAACTACCACTTGATTACGTCACAAGGTGGAACAGAGCATTCTGAGTTTTGGAGATATAGACAGACCAATAATGCAGGATTACTCAAACATGTGTGAATGAAACAGCACACAACTCCAGGTATGTTTTTGAAGAAGAACCAACATTATTTTGTGTCTGTTTTGTGTAATATGGGACCTTTAAACCCACTAATACTGAAAACAGTAATGTATATGGCACCTAATCAATGCTGTTATTAATGCAGTTTTATTTTTAGCAAGCTGTTTCTCTAAAGCTAGCTCTTATTAACAGCATTATCCACTTAGCTTTCATCGATTTCACCTGAACCTTAAGTGGCCTTATGCTATATACGGTAACTTTGCCTCTCTAAGATCAAGCGCGACAAGCACCACAATACTGAAATAGAGAAGACAGTGTGGAAATATTCACTAGTTTGTTGCAATCTCAGTCTGTAAGTCCTTTGAGCTATACTCCACTCTATAGCACCATGCACTGTCCCCATCTGTTCCTGTTTAACCCGCACAAGTCCACTACAGGGCTGCTAACAGGAGGGGGCCAGAAGAAGCACAGATGTCGGCCTCTCTAGGGGTGGGAAATATATAGAAAAAAATATTGTTTGGTTTTGACTGTATGCAAAATTCAAGTATATATTTCCTTAAAAAAATAGCAGAAAATGTTTCAAAAGTTTAAAAAAAATGCAACGTGACCTCCCAAATAAGGGGACACAAAGGTGCTATTTCTGCACCTTTGTGGTTCATGTTGTTCATTCAGTTATTTTATTTTATTTATTTTTTAATAATGGCTAGTGATATATTAATATTTGTCAGTATCAACCACCCCTAGGCCTGTTACAATAATTAATATATTTATGAACAAAAGAAAATAGTTGTTCAGATCACACAGTTACAGGTCAGATCCACAGATCAAACCAAACTAAGATCAGATCAGATCACAGATCAAAACCATACCAAACTGTGAAACATCCAAGACAAAGAAAATAACAAAATAACAAATACACAAATAACATCTTCATGGAGAAAAGCATTTGATGGACCCTCCACCAGAAAAATTACACAATGTACCTTTTAATATGGTTAATTCAGGGACAGAGTCTAAGAGGCAAAAAGTGTCTTCAGTGTTACAGTATTTGTAGTGTTTGTGTAGCAATTTATTATACTTAAAGGTGCATTGTGCAACTTTTCTTGGAATGATCTGTCAAAAGCTTTTCTCCATGGAGATGTTATTGCTTTGTCTGGAATGTTTCACAATATGGCATTAAACCTTTCTATTATCATGGAGACCAATCCAGGAAAAGTTACAGGTCAGATCTGTGGAGATGCCTGTTTTTCTAGGTATATTTGAGCTATAAAACCACCTGTAATTTAATACATGTAAAGTAGAACTATTTAATGTCACTGCAGAACATTCCAGGCAGACCAATGACATATCCATAGAAACAAAAAAGTTACAAGGCAGCTTTAAGAATTTGGTATTTCATAGGTATGCACAGAGGAGTACAGCCCTAGATCCAATTTCCCAAACAAAGAAAGTCACATTTTTTCCCCAGAATCAAACAGCTGTATGGTGCTTTGTCTCCACAGTGCTGGCATGTGGGAGTGGGAGTGAGGAGGGAGGCTGCAGAAAGACACACAGTAAATAGGTGAACGTGTAACCTTGTTTGCTCCAGCACAAAGGCCAGAGCAGTGAGGCAGAACTGAGCAAATAACACAGGACTCACAATGGGCTTTTTACACAGAGGTGCTATGAGATAAAGCACTGACTGTCAAACCACAAGGCAAAGCTATACAAACACACACAAAACCACCAGTGATTAATATTGGAAGAGTGCTTAAAGATGCACTGTGGAGCTTTTGTGATGGAGCGTACACCATCTGCTTGTCTCAATGGAAATGCTTTGCCTAAATTAATTAAATTCAACAATATGGCATTCAACATAGCTATCCAGCATTTATTTTATTATGTGCGTTTTTATTGCTCCAAAATACCTGGAAAACATGCATTCTTACTGTGAAATGGATAGCCTGTCCAATGATGGCCCAATCATGTCCTCTGCTTCTTGTCTCCGTGGAGATCTTATTTCTTTGTCTGGAATATTCCATATATGGCATTAAATATACCCAGCAATTGATTTACGGTAATTCACTGTGTTTTATTTGCTCAAAAACACCTGAAAAACATGCTTTCTTATTGTGAGAAGGGTAGTCTCCCCAAAGATGGCCTAGTGGTGTCCTCTGTTTCTTGTCTCCATAGACATAGATAGAAGATGAATGCTTTATTGTGGAACATTCCTGGCAAAGCTAAAGCATCTCTATCCTCCACTAGAAAAAAGTTGCACTGTGAATCTTTAATCTGGACTAGTTATTACATGTAGAACTTCAGTAGGTCTAAACCAGGACTAGGACTAAACAAGGACTTATGCCTTACCTAGCTTTAATAAAATTGTGGTAGACTGAGTTGTGTGTAGGCATTGTCATTCTTTCTTTTGTTTAGGTTTGTAAGTATGCTCATTATGATCAATCAAATATGATACTTGGGGAGTCTGTTCATTTCTTTTATGTGTGAAACATGTGCAGTGACTGTAGACTGTGACCCCAAGGCCCCAAATCCAAATCTGGTCCACATTATCATTCCTCAGGTTGTAGCAGCGCAGGGGCCATTTTAAACAACGGGACATGTCATCTCTAATTTATCAAACTGTCTTAAAAGTACCTCAGTATACTGGAACTTTGCATGCACATTTACAAAAGCCAAATATAAAGTCATGTATGGGATCCACTGTATTGATACTTTGCATCGGATATTATCAACATTCACCCGGGTTGTGATGCTAACTGTAGGCACTGCTCTATCTAAGGCTTGTTATTTTAACACAATCTGACCAGAACGAACTGGCTTAATTTGAACCACAACAGGTGAAATGATTTGTGCTGTTAAACAAGTCCCTCTCACACAAGTCCGATTTTTTTTTCCATAGTAACTGGTGAACATTCTGCCAGTACACGTGCCTGTCAGCTTCAATTAAGCCATTTGTTATTTTGGCCTTTTCTTTCTTAAAGGGAGGCTACAGTATGTAACTTTCTGGAGGTGGCATGTCACCTACATGATTCCATGGAAATATAAAGCTTGGGAACATTCTTCACTGAGATGTTGCCAGTTTTATGCCATATTGTCAAATATTAGCCAAAGGAATAACTATTCCATGGAAAGCAGGAAAAAGACCTTCCTCCAAATAAGATTTTGCAAATGCAAAGCCGCTTACAATAAGGACTAGGGATGTCAACAATTAATCGATTAACGGTTAATGGTCGATTAAGACGTTGGTCGATCAAAATGCATTAATTGTAATTAACCGCTAACCGCGGACATGCGCACCCGCGTGGTCATGAAACAAGGCAACCGCGCTGCGCCAAGCTCGACTCACAGCCGACCGCAGGCGCCAACGGCACTGCTCAGCAGCCCCGGTGTACGCGCGAGGCGAGATCGAACCCGGAATGCTGCTGCTGGTTTCGCCACGCCCCGCGCCCCGCGCGGCTGGCCTGCGGCTCGGGGCGCGGGCCAGCCGCGCGGGGCTCGCGGCGAAACCAGCAGCGATACGTGGTGGTTTAATCCTGGTCTAGACCCGGTCCAGTCCAGGTCCAGACCTGGTTCAGACCTGGTCCAGTCCATGTTCAGTCCTGGTCTAGTCTCTTAGCCAATCAGGACAGAACACATGTTACACTATAAAAAAATGTTACACTATAAAAAAAAAAAATTTTTGATAGAGCGAGGGATTACTGTATTTTGTTATTCAGCATCAATACATTTGTCTGCTTTTTACTAAGGAATAATTAATTGAGGAATATACAATATAATAATACTATGATATATTTTTGACTCAGTGTTATGTATACTATAGCTTATATTCTTAAAGACCCTATTGAAACACTCAAATTCAGGTGAAAAACGCCGCTTATCAGTTAATCGTTAATCGACCGATAAGGTCAATCAACTATCAGTTAATGAATTAACCGATAATTTGCATCCCTAATAAGGACACATGTTTTTCAGTGCAATAAAGAACCAGTTCTTTGGCTAAATGATACATACAGTACTGTGGCTTGAATTCCCTGCCACCAAAAGTATACCATCTCTTCCCCCTCAATTAGAGTAGAACTAACAAATCTTGAAATATCTAACGTAGTCTTTATCTGTCAATGTTTTCCTTCTGGTTTTTATTTGAAGATAAAACTGATTCAACAGATCTTTTTTTAATCATTTTTAATGTTTCTCTATTGGTGGCGTGGTTGGGCAGTCTGTTTTGAGGCCCTGTATACCAGGCAGGCGCAGCTTTGTACCCCAGGCATGTGCACCAGGCAGGTGTGGTGCACAGTATTGTGAGCTGAGACTCCCATCCCCTACCTGACGAGTCCCACCTCGTCCCTTCAGGTCACAGGTTCCAAATGCAAAAATGCAAAGTGTTACAGGAAAAATCATAGCACTTTATTCTCCTGTTTTGTTGTTGTTGTTGTTGTTTGTCACTCTGAGCCTGTGTGAATATTTGATAATGTGTCTGTATTGTCTTATTTAATTGTCTTAATGTGTACTAATTGCTGCAAAACAATTCTACTTCCATGTACAAATAAAATCACCTGAACCTGAACCTAATTTACTAAATAATTTTAATTCTGAAACACAGCACAGTACATTTCTTTGCAGTTTTATGAAGATTTTATCTCATGAAATATAGATGGATTAAAAGGGGACTTGAATATAGGTCACAGCCAGTCTAAAGACATGACACTACTAAAGTGTGCAATGCTCCATTCCCCCTAACAATAAATTACAATAAACCTGTTTAAACCCAGATTTGAGTTTCTTTTCCATGCATTATATATTGACATTGATCTTTTTTGCCTTTCTGACAGAACTATGAAGCCTTCTTTGACGCCAGAGAGGACAACGCTGTGTATGCATTTCTGGGTCTGACGGCTCCCCCAGGCTCTAAGGTTTGACTTACATTACATAAATTCAAAACTCTACACTCTTCTGCTATACTGATATACTGCTATACTTTAAAGGTTCTATATTAGGCAAAATTGACTCTTGTAAGCTTTTAGCCAAGTTATAATGTTGTTACCCCATCGATAAACATACTGGAGTTGTGTTTTGTTTCATTCACACAATATGAAATAGTTTGTTTTAAACACGGCTCCAGGTATGCTTTTGATGAGGAAACAACATTATAACATAGATCAGAAAACTGTGTAATATGGACTCTTTAAAATTGTATTCAGTAGTGTTGTAATGATAGTAAATTTCAAACTCAATTTCAGTACTAAGGAATAGTCTTATTATACCAATACTAGGGCTGAACAATAAGTTGTAATTAAATTGAAACCGCTATTTGAGTTATCACAATTATCAAATCGCAAAGGCTGTAATTATATACTGGTAGAGGATAGATTGCACCCCTGTTAATAACAAAATATAAAAAAAATTATATTTAAAAAAAATAATCTTGTTTTGACCTCCAAAACGTGTTTGGAAATATCTGGGATTCTCGTATTAGTTTATCAGTTCCTTTTTAATTCTTCTCCGTTCACTTTGAAATTCAAATAATAATGATTTGCCAAAATTTCAGCTTCACTTAATACATTTTTTACTACCATAATGCCAATTAAAAATGCTCTTTTATTAAAGGTGCATTGTGTAATTTTTCTGATGGAGGGTCCATCTAACGTTTCAATGGTGATGTTATTGCTTTGTCTGAACTGTTTCACTGTATGGTATTAAACCTTTCTATCGTCATGGAGACCAAACCAGACCAGGTTACAGGTTAGATCTGTGGATAGGCAATGCTAGAAACATGCAGGTGATGGACCCTCCAGCAGAAAAGTTACACAATGTACCTTTAAACAATATACTCGTTTCATTTTCTGCACAAAATGTTATGATGTTTCTTTGTTTCCATGTGGTCTTATATTAGTTCTGATGAAGCTCAGAGTCAGGATCATTCTAAAAGTATTCAAGAAAAGTAAAATTATGTCCTGTTAATGTGTTTTTTTACTCTTGATACTTGTTCAAATGAGTATCTACTTTCAATACCAGTTTTAGTATCAATTGGTATCTGATTTTCAATACTTTTGACGACTACAGTATTTAGTTAAAAAATCCCTGCACTAAAATGTTCCAATGGTGCAATCAAAGTAGTTTCTGAATACTTTCACTTTCAGTTGTATCATATCAGTGTAAAAACATGCCATATGTTTAAAACGGCTTTATGTATGTTTACTTACACTGTGTAGTTTGAAACCTAAATTGCATGATCAAGTACCACCATGTATTTCTTTGATTTTAGAAAAGTCAGTATATTCTGCATAGTATGGTAGACTAACTGTACTGGAATACTATTTCTCTATACATCTTGTAGTATATATGTAGTTACTTCCACACACTGCAGATATCAGCTCACCTATTTAAAATGCAATACTTCAGGGGTCCTGTATGCTGTTTTTCCCCCTCAAATCCCACTAAAGATTTTACCCTGGCCACACATGCTTTCTATTACATAACTCATCCCTTTCTTTATTCCACAAAGCAGTCATGCGTTCACACCAGCTCACAACCGCCACCTCTCTGTCACACGCGGTACTGCGAAGAGGTGTGCCAGTTACTATAGAAACAAAGGGGCTTTCCTCCTTTCTATGGCATGTCATATATAAGCGCCACCATTTTAATCACATTCTTTCCTCTGTCTTTTTGCAGGAAGCAGAGGCTTTAGCGAAGAAGATGCAGGACCAATAGTAGCTTTGGAAAT
This sequence comes from Paratrypauchen microcephalus, assembly GCA_036785185.1. NCBI lineage: Eukaryota > Metazoa > Chordata > Actinopteri > Gobiiformes > Gobiidae > Paratrypauchen > Paratrypauchen microcephalus. The sequence goes on along the minus strand of JAVJIX010000062.1, from coordinate 2,865,019 downwards.
CCGTCAACAGTATAATCCAAGTTTGGACCAGACCTGGACCTAAACAGGAGCTGAAGGCCTTTGCTATTTCAATCTGTGCATATTTGTTGTGGTGTTTTTTATAATTGCGTACAAAGCCGTGCCTTGCCAGCTCGAGTGACAAGAGCTTTTTACAAACTGCTCTCCTACAAGCACTCAGCCTATAATAATACAGGCCTAACAATATTACTTCAGTCACCATAAGCACCAGTGTGAATGTGTTTTGTGGAGCTTTGTGTCTTTAAATAGCATTCACAAATAGTCATGTTAAATGTGCAACCATAGTCGAGTCAGTTTATGTTTACTGCAACAGAAGTGAGCTGGTTCTTATACCTAGTTCACTTTTTACTCAAAATGATACTTATCACACTCAAATGTACAACAGAGGCATAGAAAAACTGTTTAAAGCTGTATTGTGTAACCTTTGTGATTGGGGGTCTGCTGTAAAGCTTTGTCTGAATGTTCCACAGTATGGCGTTAAACTTATCTTTTATTTAAGTAGTGCTGAGAAAAATACCTTTAAAAAGCATGTATTCTTAGTGCAAGCGGGGTCAGCTCTCTACAGATCTGACCTGTAACTTGATCTCGTGGCATCATTTGTTGGTCTCCACGGAGATAGACAATTTAATGCCAAACTGTTAAACAAAGCCATGGAGATAGCAAGTGAGGGGAAGTTACATAGTGTAGCTTTAAAATATAAAATAACTCTATAGCCCTTAAACCAAGAAAAGTACATCCAATGTTATATGCGTGCACTGGGAATGCTTACTTACGTGCATTCTTGGCATTCCACTGATCATATAGAATTATTGCCTGACCAGCCAGTCCTTTCCACTTTCTATTTGAATCTTGAAATGATCCAACCACAGCTGTCTCTCCTGCCTCATGTCTCGAAAATTCTCCTAACATTTAGAACAAAATATACAACTTTTTTTTACCTGAGATAAATAACAGTTTGGTGCTTCGATTGTTGATTCTGCAAAAATTTGTGCTGTTTCTAGTTCTTTATTTTGTGTTTTCCCCCTACTTTATGTGTATTTAGCTTTATGTTTGTTGTTGACGCTAACGTACCATGCATCTCTCTGACTGGTTAATCCATCTGTCTGTCACAGGACACAGCTCCAGATCCACTCATCTTTATAAAGTTTTGTCAAAGTGTATAGTTCTGCTGGTCAGGTAAATTAGAATCTGGTAACTATAAACACTGCACTGTGTAACTTTTCTGGTGGACGATCTACCACCTGCTTTTCTGGATTGTTCCAGCAAAGCATTAAACCTATCCATCTTGCAAATAATCAATAATATGGGTTTTTATTGACCTAAAAACTTGCATTCTCACTGTGAGAGGGTTTGTTACGCCACACATCTGACATGTAACTTGTCGACTGCTGTCTCCGTAGAGATAACCAAGTATAATGCCATATTGTGGAACATTTTAGGCAATATCTCCGTGGAGAGAAACAGGTGACAGGCCTTCCACCAGAAAAGTTACTTTATGATGACAAAAAACAGTTTTACAGTATGGATTTTTTTGTGTCTGTCACATTGCTATAATTTTATTTTAGACAATTTTCTATCACAGTTGTACACAGACAGATGCAGCAGACTATGTGTATATATACATTATACATGTCATAAAAAAGGAACCAAATTTAGCATGTGTTCTCTCATTCAACTTTTATAGACCAAAATTATAAGAAAAAAATGGTGTACAAATTCAGGGAAACAGAAGAGGAAGTTAAACGGCAAGATATGACGCTGGTCCTATTTTTATTTTCAGTGTTCTAACTTGTCTCCATTGCGTTAGCACAATGCATTCCCTAGAGACTAGACTAATTAAATACTACTCCTACTTTAAACTACATTAAATTTTCTTCTAATTCTCTATCTTGGTCACTTATCACCATTTGTGTGTTAAAACAAAACACATTTCACTCATCTTTGTCTTATTTGGGGTAATATGAGCTGTTCACTCTCTCAAAATGTGTTTACAATTTTAGACTTTTTTAAATTTGCATTTCTACGGGGAGGGAGAAGAAACAAGTCAGACACATGTCTTTTTTTTCTGCTTCTGTGCACCCATACATATATTATAGTAGCTAAACCCATTACTACAACCACGGATTAGAACTACTGGATTGTTAAGTCAAAAACTCACTTGTACTTTTTCTAACCTAAACAAGTTTTCTTTGTCAAAATAGCACCTTGTGTAGTTTTTATTTTATTATCCATAAATTGGTAACACTTCAAGGTACACTATGGAACTTTTCGGTTGGGGTTTGTCGTCTTCTTGTTTCTATGGATATGCCATTGCTCTACCTGGAATGTTCCACAGTAAATGCATAAACATAAAACAGATCTGCCTTACAGTTATTCAATTACAGGTGATTTTATAGCTCAAAATTACCTGGAAAAAACAGAGATTCTGACTAAGTGGCATTGCTTCTCCGCTGATCTGACCTGTAACTTGGCCTGGTTTGGTCTCCGTGATGAAAGCTTTAATGCCATACTGTCAAACATTCCACACAATAACATTTCCATGGAGACGAGCAGGTGGCGAACCCTTCACCAGAAAAGTTACACAATGCACCTTTGAATGTATAAGAACCACATATTAATCCACATGGTAATTTGTATGCTATGCTAACTAGTATTTTGTATTAATTAAGTACAAATGTGTATAATGTTTATTGTTAATAACGTACAATTGCATTCATTGCTAATAATGCTAACGGACAGTAATTAAGAGTATTAGTGTTAAAATAAATTAAAAACTAAATACTTTGTGATTTATAATAAGAACTGCAATCTGACCAGAACTAAGTGGGAAGCATTTCACTCTAAAACGTTTGTCCAGGTAAAGAAGTCGAAGTTTAAAACATTTGCAGAATATTAACATGTATTAGTAAAAAAAAAAAGTTTAAAAGTATTAGTACGCCTTTTGGAATATAAATGTCATTAGGACTTTTTCTTTTGCGATTAGTAAGTACTTTATAAATCCTAACAAATATCTAATAAACTTTGTATAAAACCATTAATATGTGGTCCTTAAATTAAAGTGTTTCCTGATTTTCTAATGGTTTTATGTTTACCTATAACATTTTTTTGTTGTGTATTGTTGATTTTTGTTAATGGCCAAACTCTCCAGACAAAAGGATGAATGTTGGACTGTTTGAGTTGGTGTTTGATCATACTGTGCCCTGTTCATTGTCTTAAAGTGTCAATTCCAGTTTTACACAATCACAAGGTCCTTAAACAAAATTGTTATTGGAATCTACTTGTAAAAAAAAAACTGCATTTGTAACTGAACTGTTATTTTTATGTTGAATAAATGGTTGTAAGTTTAAGAAAAGTGTGTAGATTAATTTTCTATGTATGTTATACTGCTGTTTCCTCTTCAAAAACATACATGGAGTTGTGTTTTGTTTCATTCACAACTCCATACACCATCACTAAAAACATTTGGATGATTTCAGCCCTGGAACTGCTGATCTCTGCTGAGCAAATGGTAAATGGTAGTTGTTAACTTGAAAACTACCACTTTGTGACATCACAAGGTGGAACGGAGCATTTTGAGCTTTATTCTTCAAACGTGTGAATGAAACAAAACACAACTCTAGGTATGTTTTGAGGAGGTAACAGCATTATAACATGGTTTAAAGCTCACAACAGTCCGTTTTGTAAATATAATATAGAACTTGTAAAGGGACAATGGTGTGTCTGAAGCCTTATTTTCTCCATGGCGATGTTTTATTGGTTTGCCTGGAATGTGCCACCAAATGGCATAAAATGTTACAATCTTCATGGAGAACAAGCAGGTGACACAACTAAATATGAAAAAAAAAAACACCTGTAATTGGATAAATGAAAACAGCACCTTTTAATTGACCACAAAATAGAATACACAAGTGAATTAGTCATGGTTAATATTGCTATTTTCCATAAACTTTAAAGATTTTCATTTTAAGGAAGTCAGTAGAGAAGGCGGAGTGTTATGAGTTGCAGAAGTGAAACAAGCCAGTCAACCTCTATAATGGAAACGGTGGCTTTATTTTGAGACACATTGAGGATTCGAAGGAGAAGTAGAAGGTTGCACCATGTTGGGTGAAGCGTTTTTGAGAGTTTTGAATTACAGAGACGACGCAAAGGTAGTCGACAAAAAGACAAAAATAAACAGGAAAGAAGCTGATGGCATAGATAAAGGCTGCAGAGGAGACATTTCAGTCAAAACAGAACAAAAGGATCTGACAATGACAGGTAAGGTCTTTTTCCATGGTGGATGAAGTACTCAATTTGATACTTGTGATACTTTTACTCAAGTAAAAGTATCACAAGTATTTTGCAGAGAGTTAAAGATTTAAAGGATGAAATGTAGTGATTTTGATAACAAGTTTAGCAGATTTTAAGTGATTCGATTGATTTGTTTTTTGTGCTTTTGGTTTGCTCATGGATAGGATTATCCCAAATTAAATGTGCTAAAAATAAATCTCAGCTTTTTCAGCAGGTTTCAAACCATAAACAAAAGTACTTTTTACTTTTCAGTCCAAATCAAAAATGCAGTGGAATAGAAAGTATGGATGCATGCTCTCAAAAAGTAAAACACATCCACTGTAAAATGCAACTAAGTAAAGTACAGATACCTTAAAATTGTACTTAATTATTGTATTTTTTACTTTTATACTTAATTACCTTCCACCACTGTCTTCCACAAACAAATTAGTTACTGTAAATATAATTATTGTGCTGAATAGTTAAGTAGTTTCACTCAGGAAATAGGTTTCTGAATATACTTTTGGCTTGCTTTAAGTGCGTGTTCAGACTTGCATAATCACCACCAAAACCACCGTCAAAACTGAGACTAAACCTCTGAATTATCTTAGTCTAAATCAGAATATGAATCAGGAAATATTTTTGATATGACTTTGGTAGGAGTGATATTAAAATGCATTTGAGAATTTACAATCTGCATTTTGACAGTTAAAACATAATTTCCACCTGATAATTCTCACCCGCCCTCCACTAGTTTAGTACATTACACTGATCACCATATGTGAATCAGCATTTTATTGCATTAAGACACGACACCACAGTTTTGATGATAAAACACGATGAGACTAAGATTGTATAGATCTAAAATATTTGTTCTACTTATGTGAAAACCTAACGAGTAGACTCTTTGTGTGGCTGTCAGCTAAATGAACTTTCAGAGGCTAGTCCTAGTTCCTCTTTATGCACATTTACGGTACTTTAATGCGCTGTTTACTTGCAATTTCAAACCCTACCTGTATGACCTGGAGTTCACATGTTTGAAATAAGAATGCATGTAAGTACAGAGCTATGAAGATAGGGGGTAAATGCTGGATAAAACAGGACAATACAGAAATCAATCATAATAACAATATGAGTCAACAAATGATGAGTGGAAAACATTATAACATGGGTAAAAGTTGGTTTGTTGCATAATATTATTAACGTCTTCTGCCTAGGTATAGTCAAAAGGAAGCAGTATCATACAGGCTGAAATGGGTTAGGCTGAGGTGAGCTGTGGTTCGATGGAGAGGAGGAGAAGAGGGTTGAGGTGTGGTCCTGCTTCTGAATCTCATTTTAACTCCATTTCTAGGTTGTCAAAGAGAAGCACCAGTTCCTTGCCAGAGCCCCCCAGGTCTCCACATCCCGGGACGGCCGCCAAACCTGGCCCTTGACCCTATGGTGGTGGACTGCAGTCTTTTGGAGCTCTACCCTGACCTCCAAGTGGCCGATTCAGGACCCATCCCAGTAGCAAAGTGCACCCTTCATCCTCTCATATCACCTGCCATTAATGTCCCAGTCCAACCAGATCCTAGTCCAGACTCCAACCCGGACCAGGGGTACTTAGTGATGGGGGGAAGTGTGAATATCAGCGTGGATGTCCCAGAGCTCAGGACAAACTCAGTTCTCAATGGGATGTTGGAGAAGAAACTGGAAGAAGTTTATTTACAGCATCTGACAGAAAACTTGGCAAGATGTAACTCCAACATAGGGAACAGTCTTCTGCATGGTCTGGTGCCCCCTCTGGAGCCCAACAGACAGCGGCTCCATTCTTTAGAAGTCAGTGTAGAAGAAGCATCAACATCTAGTGATAAAACCATCAGTTATTTACACACGGGTAACACAGGGCACTGCTCCACCAACTTCAGCTCCCCAGTCCTGAGGATCTCTCAACAAGACTGACAATACACAACAAATAATAGAAATTAGAAACACAATTGAAGGAATGAAATGTATATTTTTGTTTATTTCACACATTTGTTTAAATAATGACTATTATGACACATACTGTAGCTTGATTCCTGTAAAACTATGCTCTTAAACGCCACCTGCTGTTGGAAATAAGTATCGCAGTTGAATGTTAGCCTCTATCAAAAGGATTGTTGTGACTGAATAAAACTTTATATATGTACGCTAAGATTGAGCCAATGCATTTTCTGATCTATGTTATTATGTTGCTTACTCATCAAAAACATAACTTGGGTTGTGTTTTGTTTCATTCACACATGTTTAACACACAATCCCTGAATATTTAGGCGGAATTCTTCTCTCAAACAGAAAACACCCTATTCCATCTTCTGATGTCATGTAGTAATACTGTACAGAATGTGCTCCACTGTGTTTTTTTTAACTCCATACACCTTCAATAGAATCATTTGGATGATTTCCTACATGACAGGAACACTACATGACATCACAAGGTGGAACAGAACATTTTGAGCTGTGGAGATGTAGACAAACTAATAATAAAAGGTAAAACATGTGAATGAACCATAACAGCATTATAACATGATAATGAGAATAATCCATTTTATGTAATATAGCACCTTTTATTATAATGATTTGTTTGCTGTTTTGCTATCTGTCTTTTTGTCACATTGTTTTAATGCAGTGTTTTGTATGAAGTTATACAGGATATATGAAGTTTGTCTGCAAAAACGTTTTTAAAACAAAGATGTGACGATTGTAATTTACTTTCGACTGTGAAATTTAATTTTGTAAAATGAAAAATGTAACTAGGTCTTCTTGATCAAGTTCACTCAAATGTTATTTAAGTGATATTACCTGCATGTAGAAACAAATATAAATGTTTAAATAAAGATTCATATATTTTACATCTATTATTTTGCACCTCCTTGTCTATTAAAAGACAGATATTGTTTTTTTATGTCTCTTATCTTATTTTATCTAAGCAAGTACATTTCCCAATGTAAATTAAAACTACTGATACTGGCTTGTGTGCATCATAGACTGTATATAAATGGACATAGCTAACCTGCTAGTAGCTGTGTTCTAAATAGGAAAAGAGCAAGGGGGTGCTTCCAGCTCCATTGACTCCATTGGTTCCATTTGACTCTACATTATCCTGGTGCTTTTATTTCCCTATTTTGTCTGCAAATACATTCCTATTCCTAGTATGAAACGCAGCTCCACATGTGCTATGGGTGACTCCCTTAGTCCACTTCTTTATACAGTCTATGGTGTATACAGTATAGTATTGTCATGTGAAGAGTCAAAGGTGTTGGCTGGTGTGCTAATGCTAGCTCAGGGATTCCAGTGCACATTAGAGTGTTTTGTATTCTCTCCTTTTATCTGCTCTGCCTGTGTCCCTGTCTCTCTGCTGTGTCCCATTATGGCAGAATGATGGCTCCTCTACTCCTCTCTTTACTCATACACACCTGTTTGATGGTGGGATGCTCCACACATACACCACCTATGGACCCCTCCGAGCCCCAGCCCACACACTCGTCCCTGGGGCAGAACGGCAGCACTGAGTGGGTCCCGTTGGTGGATGTCCCGATGGCTCTGGGGGTCTTCAGTGTGGACTACCACCATGTGCAGGCGCCGTTTGGGATCGTGTTGTGGATTATGCTCGCGTCACTGGCCAAACTGGGTGAGTAAGACTTTGAGATTTGATTGTAATTACAAAAGTTCAAAAACAAATAAGAAAATATAACATCATAAGCTTTAGAGATGTGGACAAACTAATAATGCAGGATTACTCAAACATGTGTGAATGAAACAAAACACCACTCCAGGTATGTTTTTGATGAGGTAACAGCATTTTAATATGGCTTAAACCTCACAAGAGTCAAGCGTTATTACAATATAGGACCTTTAATATCTAAATATGACAAGTCCTCTAAAAGCTATAGAAAGATAATTAGACTGCTTGGATCATTTTTTTTTACATTAAGCTAATGTAATTGTTGAATTTCTGTATATTTTCACCTTTTTAACATACTAGTTTTTACATAGTACTAGGGATGAACGTCACATTAACTATTTGAATATCAAGGAATATCTGATATGAGGAAGCAATGGTTTAGTTTTGATAATGCCAGAGGTTCCAAAAAATTATGTAGTGTTTGGTAGAATTTCCTGTATTTGTAATTCTCCTGTATTTGAGAATTTCCTGTATTTTGACAGTTAAAACATAAATTCCACTATATAATTCTCACATGCCCACCACTTCCTCTGGTTTAGTTACATTACATTACACTGATCACTAGTGCACTATATGTGAATAAGCAGTTTATTTAATTAAGAAAATACACCACAGTTTGATGATAAGACACAAAGGCACTAAGAATGATATCTAAAATATCTTTAACTTATACGACACCAGTAGACTCTATGTAGCTGTCAGAAAAATCACCTTCTCTGAAAACACAAACAAACTCAGGGGAAACAAACACCAAGCAGAATGGTCAGACGCCTTTCTCCGCTGGGCTGTTCCTTCATGCCTCTTTTATTGATTCACAGATGGATGTACACAAATATGCAAATTTCACATGATAAAACATCGTGACTTCTTTCTCAGAAACTCAAAACCTTGGCATTTAATGTTGCAGATTACAATGCAACTTGTTTCTGACTCCCTTTTCCGGATCCCATAACCTTGAGACATAATATTGCAATTTAAGTTGATCAAAACACATGAAGCAATGATAACACATTTATGGTTATTCTAACAGTAGCTGTTTGCTAAATTATCTTTTAGAGTCTGGGCCTATAGTTTCTCTTTATGCACATTCACTTTAATGCACTATTTACATTTTGAATAAACTAAACCCAGACTTTTAGCATAATTTTCTTTTTGGTGTTTTATAATATTTTCAGAAGGAATACTAGGCTTCTTACCTCACCCCTTTAAGAGGATCATGCAGTTGCAAAGTGACACTAAAACTGTTCCCAAGTCTGGTTAAAGAGGCTAAACTACTTTAAATCTTTCATGTCAGAAAAAGGATTCAACTTTTACCTAAACCTACATGTTACATTCGTTGTGTCCTCTACAGGTTTCCACTGGTCTGGCCGGGTCCCTGCAGTGGTCCCTGAGAGCTGTCTCCTCATCATGGTGGGACTGTTGGTAGGTGGAGTCATCTATGGCGTCCGTCACTCGGCTCCACCCACTCTGAGCGCTGATGCCTTCTTCCTGTTCCTGCTGCCCTCCATAGTGCTGGATGCGGGGTACTTCCTGCCGGGGAGACTGTTCTTTGAAAACCTGGGCACCATCCTCTGGTCAGACCTTTGCTGTGTGTTGTTTTTGGAAGAAAGAACATAAGATCATGATTACACCACATTAGACAAGAGGCCAATGGGGTGTAATCATGATCTTAAGTTCTTTCTTCTCAGTCATATAAACCGTTTCAAAACTATGAAGTGAAAAATGTACTTGTCATAGCTTGCGTTACCCTATGCTGGACTATTTTGCTAAAGGTAACACTTTCTTGTCCCTGTTAAGACATCTGTCATCTGCATTTGACTCAGATCTTGAGCTTGGCTTGGTCTGGTCTGCTGATCTCTTACCAATTGATACAAAGAATTTTAAGAAAGTGTGAACAAGTAAACAAGTAAGTGTAAACATTAAGAGCTGGTTAGCTCAACTGGTAAGTCACTGACTTTTCCTCGGGGGACCTGAGTTCAAATCCCCCCCAGAAGTGGGGGGTCCTTGGGCAAGACCCTTTACGGTACTGCCCCCCGGGCGCTGAAAAAGACCACTTAGGGGCAATATGATACTATTTTCAGATCTGTTATAATGTATCTTCAGCACAAACTTACCTGGAGTTGTGTTTTGTTTTATTTTTACATATTTAATGCACAAACTGTACATTTAGGCAACATGTGAACAACATGTCATGTGGTAATATAGAAAATGCTCCACTATGTTTTTAAACTCCATGCACCTTCACTAGAATCATTTGGATGATTTCAGCCCTTGCAATTGCCAGTCTCTACTGAACTGAAGGTAAAAGGTACTTGTTAACATGAAAACTACTGCTTCATGACATCACAGGTGGAACAGAGCATTTTGAGCTTTAGAGATTTTGACAGGCTAATAATAAAGAGTTACTCAAACATGGGTGACTGAAACAAAAAGGTATGTTTTATGAAGAGATAGCATTATATTACGACTAAAAGAGTCGGTTTAGCATAATATAGGACCTTTAACTTAGTAAATAGAGCTCAAATGTACCAAAAAAACAAATTACTAACCACGTGATGATCATAAGTGACTACCTGTATTTGTCCCCTCCTCCTCTCAGGTATGCGTTGTTGGGTACCCTGTGGAACCTGCTTGGTATAGGCCTGTCTCTGTACGGCGTGTGCCGGCTGTGCCCCTCATCTCTGGGGGACGTGTCTCTTCTTCACTGTCTCCTCTTTGGGTCCCTGATTGCCGCCGTGGACCCCGTGGCTGTCCTCTCTGTGTTTCAGGAGATGCACGTGAACGAGCAGCTCCACATCCTGGTGTTTGGAGAGTTTCTGCTCAACGATGCTGTGACTGTGGTGAGAAAGGAGGGAGGGGGTCAGTGGAATATTTCAAAGTTGGCCTATTTGCTGTGTTACTTGCAGTGGTTTTCATGCATGTCAAATATTTGCAGAATTTAGAGTCAGTTTATATTTTGTACATTTTTGTTTAAAGGTGCATCGCGTAACTTTTCTGGTGGAAGGTCTGTCACCTGCTTGTTTCCATGGACATATCATTGCTCTGCCTGGAATATTCCACAGTATGACTTTAAACGGATCCACCTCACATTTTTTAAATTACAGGTGGTTTTATAGCTCAAAAATACCTAGAAAAACAGGCTTTCTGACAGTTAGAGGGGTTGCCTCTCTACAGATCTGACCTGTAACTTGGTCTGGTTTGGTCTCCATGAAGATAGAAATGTTTAATGCCATACTGTGAAACATTCCAGACAAAGCAAGAACATTTCCATGAATAAAAGCATCTAAAGGACTCTCTGCCAGAGAAGAAGACAATACACATTTAATCCTTGATGAAAACTAGTGTATATCAGTTGTGTAGCCCTATATTAGACCTGGTTTAGCCCTAGTTTACATCTAATAGGCCTGGTTTAGATCTGGTGTTACTATAAGTCATATGTCTTGCTGTGAAAAGTTTGTCTTGATGTGAAAAGTTTAACTTCTTACTTAGAGGATACAAAATAAGTTAAAGGTTCACTGTGGAACTCCAATTGGAAGTCTGCCTACATCTTGTCTCCATGGAGTCAGTATGGCATAAAATTGATATATCTCCATGGAAACAAGCAGATGATGCCACCAGGCCTTGTTACTGTTAAGATCTGTGGAGAGGCAATTCCACATACAGTAAGAATATATGTTTTTCGCTGACACAAGTACAAGAAGGGCCAAAGTCGCCTCCACCTCCTGAGGAGACTGAGTTCCTTTGGAGTGAGCAGGACTCTGCTCAAGACTTTTTATGACTCTGTGGTGGCCTCTGCTCTCCTCTACGCTGTCGTCTGCTGGGCCCCGAGCAGCACAGAACGGGACAGAAAAAGACTTAATAAGCTGGTCAGGAGGGCCAGCTCTGTCCTGGGCTGTCCTCTGGACTCTGTAGAGGAGGTGGCTGAGAGGAGGGTGCTGGACAAATTCATGTCCATTATGGACGACACCTCTCACCCTCTGCACCGGACTGTAGAGGAGCTGAGCAGCTCCTTCAGCAGCCGACTGAGGCACCTCCAGTGCAAGAAGGAGCGCTACCGCAGATCCTTCATCCCCACCGCCATTAGACTGTATAATTCTAACATATAGGCCAGACGTGCAATATCCTCTTTTCCATGTTGATGCTTGTTGTTACTATTATTATTATTACTATTTCCATTATTATTATTATTACTTATTACTTATTACTAATTTTTTTATTACTTATTTATCCCATTCCTGCCTGCATGCACTTTTCTTTCTTGTCCAAATGTCCTGGAGCTACTGTGGCAAGTAAATTTCTCCTGTGTGAGATCAATAAAGTCTTATCTTATCTTATCTTAGCTCTTTTCAAATGAAATGTACATTACTCCAGTTTAGTCACTCACAGCACAACTGTGAGAAAGCAAAGAAAATAGGCAATTATTGTTTTGAAGAGATAAGTCTTAGTCTTTTCTTTCTTTTTTAGCCAATAATGTCAAAAACAATTCCACTTGTAATATTTTTATCTGAATATAAACTTGTACTATAAAATAACTGACTGAGTTTTGAATTGGAATAATTTGGTAACTTTTTCCTTATATTAAGTCTAGTATATTGCATTTTTGAGTGTATTTGAAACATTCTTTGTAGGTTCTTTACCAGTTGTTTGAATCCTTCCTGCGCCTGTCTTCGGGTCTCTAGTCTGGACGTCCTGTTGGGAGGGTGCAGGGTGCTGGTGGTGGGTTTTGGGGGCCTATCTGTGGGGCTGTTCTTTGGGCTGGTGGCTGCTCTCACCTCCACGTTCATCCCCAGAGTCCCGGTCATAGCCCCCCTCTTCGTTTTCCTCTACTCCTACCTATCCTACCTCACCTCAGAGATGCTCCACCTCTCCGGTATCACAGCGTGAGTCTCCACAATGCAAATAATTTGTTTTTATTTTTATTTTTTACTCCATAAAATATTGTAAAAGTAGTTATTAATGAGATAAGGAAATGAGACTGAACAAAAATTAAAAACATTGGGTTTACAATAAGCATAGATATAAAAATGTGTAAATTTTCAATACCTACAGTCAAAATGAGTATGGGTCAATTCAGTGAAATCTGCACTAACTTTACAGAAATTATCTTAATCATTTAACACTTTTGCACACCCTACAACCTAGTAATAGATTCGGTACCGTACATACAATTTTTACTACTGCTGAATCAGTGTATCTCTAGTTTAAAGTCCTAAACGATTCCAGTTACTTATAAAGACCTCTTTCTCAGTGTCTAAACTTGCCTTCTGTCTCAGGATAGTGGCGTGTGCAGTGACCATGAAGCAGTATGTGGAGGCCAACGTGTCTGAGCGTAGTAACAGCAGTATCCAGTACTTCCTGAAGATGTGGAGCAGTGTGAGTGAGACTCTGATCTTCATCTTTCTGGGCCTTCGTCTGCTCCACTTTGCTGCTCTGCCTCATCTGGAGAGGGTCAGGTAAAAACATTGCACCATCAGACAAATGCTATCAATTATATTATAGTGAAATGTGAATTATAATATGGATCTTAAAGTGCACATATTAAGCTATTTTCTGATCTATGTGGTCTATATGTTTTCTCAACACACAAACTCTGCATATTTAGGCCAATTTTTTTTTAAAATCTCAAATGGAAAACACCCTGCTCCTGGCCCCAGTGGAGGAGGAGGCCCCAGGAGATGATGGAGGGACTATGTCTCCTGGCTGGCCTGGGAACACCTTGGGGTCCCCCCGGAGGAGCTGAAGGAAGTGTCTGGGGTGAAGGAAGTCTGGGAGTCCCTGCTTAGACTGTTACCCCCATGACACAGCCCCGGATAAGCAGAAGAAAATGGATGGATGGATGGAAAACACCTTGTGATGTCATGTGGTAATAGAGAAAGTATTGAACAAAAGGTAAAAGGCAGCTCTTGAAGACTACATGACATTGTAAGGTGGAACCTTGAGCTTTGGAGATGTAGACTAATAATAAAGGGTTACTCAGACATGTGTGAATGAAACAAAACACAACTCCAGGTATGTTTTTGAGGAGGTAACAGAATTATAATATAAAAGCTCACAAGAGTCAATTTACATGATATAGGGCCTTTAAACAAAGGTTCAGACTGGAAGACCCCCCTCTGCTTTACCTGCTTAAACTATTCTTCTGCTGCCCTATGCTGCTGGTCCAGTCTATCAGCACTTGTGCCACCAGCTATGCTCTGTACCAGACTCACGACGCTCATTCAATACCTTTTAAATTGTTAAAGCCACACAGCCCTCCACACCAGCAGCATCTCTGCAGAGGAGTTTTTCATCGCTACAGGTTGTGGGCCCCATGGGGAACAGTCCTGTCTCAAAATATCCAGCTCTATACCTCCAGTACATCACTCTTTGTTCTTTTCTGGGGTTAACCACCAATGTTATGTTATCATATTCTTAGCACATATTTAGTCTATATTTGAATGAGTTCAGATTGCAATATGCTTTCTCATATTGTTTGATAAAAGAACAAAATGACACACTACATTTTTCTCATTCTTCTGCTCTTCGGTAGAGAAGGGTACACAAACTCTAGGCCTTACAATGTACTCACTCTTTCTTGACAAGATACCATATTTTGTGTGGATTTTTAATTGCTATGGCAATGGCCCTAATTTTTCATTATCTTGAACCTCATAGATACAGACCAGATTATGCCATTTATGCCAGTGAAAAAAGGGAACGTCTTAATATTTTTCTTGCACATTTTGTCTTCTTTTTGAAACAAACTCAGCACTTAATACATTTGAAAACATAGACAATCACCCCTCACACAGCCGCCATTCTTGTCAATAGCCTGGCCACCTCACGTCTTGACTACTGCAATTCCCTCCTGTATGGTCTCCCCCCAAAAATTATTCATAAACTACAACTTCTCCAAAACTCTGCTGCCTAGATCATCAGCAGAACTCCCTCTATTCACCACATCACCCCGGTCCTGCAGCAGCTTCACTGGCTCCCCATCCACTATCGCATTCAGTTCAAAATCCTACTCCTCACATTCAAGTCCATCCATAACCTGGCTCCAACTTATCTCACAGAACTCCTTCATGTCACCACACACACCCGCTCACTCAGGTCCTCCTCCTCCGTCCATCTCACAGTCCCCCCGCTCGTCTCAGCACCATGGGGAGCAGGGCCTTCAGCCGCTCTGCTGCCCATCTATGGAACTCACTCCCTCCAGACCTCCATAACGTTCAGTCATTACCAATTTTTAAATCCAGACTCATGACCCATCTTTTCAAAATAGCTTACCCCCACTTAACCACTTAAAAAGCAATACAACTAAAATGAAACAGCAGGGGAACTGCTGTTTCATTTTAGTTGTATTGCTTTGTCCATTCTCTTAGTTTTATTTGTATATACTGCCTGTTTTTAACTGTTTTTAATTGATTGTCTTTGTGCGGTGTCCTTGAGTGTCTAGAAAGGCGCCTTGAAATAAAATGTATTATTATTATTATTATTATTATTATCATTATTATTATTATTATTATTATTATTATTATTATTATTATTATTATTATTATTATTATTATTATTATTATTATTATTATTATTATTATTATTATTATTATTATTATGTGCTTTAGACCTGAAATCTGAGTTATACCTGTAAAAGTACTCATAAATATGATCTGTTATTGTATACTGTAGGAGTGCTGCTGCTCACTGCTGTGGTGAACAAAGTGAGGAGAAACAAAGTGACCTTCAGAGACCAGTTCATCATCGCCTTCGGTGGCCTCAGAGGGGCAATCTGCTTCTCTCTGTTTTTTCTCATTGACGACTTTCCCAAAAAGAGACTCTTCATCACAACAACCATCATCGTCATCCTCTTCACTCTCTTTGTCCAGGTTAGATCAAAGTTTTACTCAAAATAATTACTCCAGTATAAATCTGCATGGTTATTTTGTGATTTTACATTTCAGGGCATGACCATAAAACCTCTGGTGGACTTGTTGGATGTAAAGAGGAAGAAGAGAGCTCTGCCCACTGTCAGTGAGGAGATCCACAGCCGGGTAAGAGAGCGAATACTAGGGCTGTTTTGGGGTTTTGAAAACGTTTTTTCTTATTATCAGACTAGTAGTTTAAGTACAATAATTTAAAGGGCCCATATTACACTATTTTCTGATCTATGCTTTGTTATGATGTTGTTTCCTCATAAAAAAAAAAAAAACATAAAAAAAAAAACATCCCTGGAGTTGTGTTTTGTTTCATGAACACATCTTCAAACCCTGTATATTTAGGCTGAGGTCTTCTCTCAAACAGAAAATACTCTTTTCCACCTTGATGTTATGTGGCAATACAGTAGCTGCTCCACTGTGTTTTTAAATTCCATACACCTTCACTAGAATCATTTGGATGATCATTGGATTTCAGCCCTGGAATTGCCAATCTCTACTGAGCTAAATGTTAACATAAAAACACCCTTGCATGACATCACAAAGTGGAACAAGACAAAGATTAAAGGACTCAAACATGTGTGAATGAAAACAACATCACAACTCCAGGTATTTTTTTCATGAAGTAACATTCTAACATGGCTTAAAGCTCAAAATAGTCAATTTTGCATAATATGGGACCATTAAACACAAAGCCAGATTAGCCTCACTTGGAATTAACCCACTTGAATATGTGTGAGAAAAATCCCTCAGTCGTCCAGGTAGAATCCATGGCAAAAGGAGAATTTCAATTTGTCAGCTGGACAAAGTTTATTTGGTCGAATATGTTTCGCAGCTCATCCAAGCTACTTCTTCAATTCTAAACTTTGTCCAGTTGACAAATTAAATTTCTCTTTTTGTCACTTGAATATAATTTCAAGATTTGGGAATTAAACTTTTCTTTCTAAAACATTTTCTTCTACTATTAAATTACCATGTTCTTTCTCTGTCCCCAGCTCATAGATCACCTTTTGGCTGGGATTGAGGATGTGGTGGGATACTGGGGACAGCACTACTGGAAATTCAGTCTGATCAAGTACTCACAGTCACCACTAGAGAACGCCATTGATCACACAGCCAGCCCTATTGAGCCCTTTATAAAGTGTGAGATTTTGTGATGCACAGGTTTGAGCAGTTCAACACAAAGTTCCTTCGTCGGTTCCTGATTCGAGAGGAGCAGCAGAATCGCTCCAGTATTCTCCGAGTTTATCAGGAGCTGGAGAGAATAGAGCAGGGGGCACACAGAGAGACAGGCTAGGTATGTGTCACAATGTTGTATTTATGGTATTAATTGCACATGATTATTTACCTAACCCTGTAAACACTGAGATTTTTCAAACTACGTCACATTTGTTTGGATTTATTTAAAAATATTATTTTTCAAGTTTAGGTTAAGTATGTTTAATTGCATGTAAGTAATAGAGCAACATTCTAAAGTAATGTAACGCTATAACATATATGTAATTAACAGTGTTGTGTTTCATTCAAAGAGTTGCGACGCGCCATCTTTGCACACGTGCATTTCCTGTACGTCAATATCACGTTCAGCGACGTTTTTCAACATCCAGTGCAGTGGATTTTAGCAGCGTTCTGTTGGTGGCAACTTTAAAAAAATAAATAAATAAATAAAAAAATGGTCATGAAATCGTGTTTGCTAGCATCTCTTGCGTGCATCCAATACTATCAGTGATTAAACTGATAAAATTAATTCCTCTTCAAACCATAGTACTTTGTGGCAGTAAATACATGACCAAAGGTAACGCAAATATATAGTTTCTCCGTCATACACGTATTGTTTAATGTAAGACTGCTACTAATCTATACTGGGCACACGTCAAAGCACCGCGCCACCCTCTGCTCATATTGTTGTGTTTTGAATGAAACAAAACACATTATAACATAGATCAGAAAATGGCGTAATATGGCCCCTTTAAGTCCTAATTTTGATATGATTTCTGTATAAGTGAACACACCTTAAATTGAGACTAAACTAAATAAAACCCAAACTAAAGTAAACCCATCCACTTCAGTTGTAGATGCTTGTAATAACTTAACTTAATGTGTAAAAATGGCTGAAGTTCTGGGCTGTGACTGAACCTGTACATGAATATCATTGTCATGACAGTTTTAAAATCTTTATTTATTAAATAATTGCAAATGTGTCTGCCATCTTAGGTGTTCTGGCCAAAAGACACCCCAGATAGCCACAGCACCTTAAGAAGGTTCCAGAGCAGACAACTGTGTGGAGGAGGGGTGTCCAAATATATGTTTGTTTGTTTGTTTGTTTGTTTTTTAACTTTTGAAGGTAGTCTGATTTCTACAATCAACACTACTAAATTAATAAAGAGAACTCTATTTGTATGACTTCATTGAATAAACAAATCATTGTTTTGCTGGAGCTTTGACAAAACCTCATCTCATCAGCTTTCAGAAGCTAAGCAAGGCTGGGCCTGGGTGGAACTTGGATGGGAGACCGCTGGGAAAATCAGGTGCCACAGTGCGGTACCAGTGGCAAAAACTGTTGTTGTGTCCCTAGGCAAGACACTTGACTCACATTGCCTAGTATGAAAGTGGTGTAAGCCTGAGGGTTGGTGGTGGTCAGAGGGACTGTCAGTCTGCCCCAGAGCAACTGTGGTTACAAATAGTAGCTTACCACCACCGGGATTGGAGTGAATGAATAATGCACAAAACTGTGTAATTTTGAGCATCTAGAAAAGCTCTATGTAAGACTAATGCATTATTATTATTACTATAAAATATTACAGACGCTCCTCAACTTACGAACGACTTACGTTCCGGACGCCCGTTCGTTAGTTGAATTTGTTCGTAAGTTGTTATTACATGTTTAAGGCTTGTATAAGTTATCTATATGGATTTGTACTGCATTTAAATAACACTAATATCACTAATAACACAATAACACTAATAAATAACACTAAATAATACTAATATGCTTTTTAAAAATATGGAAAACTGATGAGATAAAAAGAAGAGAGGGACACAGAGGCAAACACAGTCAGCTGAGAGAGAGAGAGAGCGCATGTGTGTGAATGTATGTGTGAGACTGTGTGTGTGTGTGTAGCCTATTTACCTCCTATTTTCCTTGAGCTCTTGGGGAAAGCTGCCACTGATTTTCATGCCAAATACCAAGAAGTTTCTCCATCTCTTCCATGAGTTTCCCTCTCTTCTTGCTTATGATGGTGGATTGCATAACCGCTGCACTTTTCACATGCTCCATAATGCGGTCCTTTTGTTTATATATCGTATCAATTGTCGAACGGTTCACGTTGTACGCGTGTGCCACATTCACCATCTTCTCACCAGCATCAAGTTTCTTTATTATCGCCACCTTCTTTTCAAATGAGATGTCTTGCCGCTTTTTCACAGAAGCTTCACTAGAAGCTTTTCGCTTTTCACCAACCATATTGGATTACTGTACGCATGCAAGAAAAACAACAAAGTTCATAACACCGCACCGTAGTAACACCGTAGTACGCCCACTCAGTTGAAGTTCTGAACACTTCTACTGAGTGGGCGTGACGCTTGGGGGATGCTGCGCAGCGCCCTGCCTGTGCGTCAGCGACGGAAATACGCATTACGTACTGTACCCGGAAGTCGGAATAGGCGTACAGCGCGTTTGCCCAAACATTTAACTTTTTTTTTTTTTTCGACCCTGTTCGTAACTCTGAATGTTGGTAAATCGAATGTTCGTATGTCGAGGAGCGTCTGTATTGAACTTAAGATGTGTGAAGAGTCCCTCAGTCATCCAGGTAGAATCCATGATAAAAGGAGAAATTCAGTTTGTCAACTGGACAAAGTTTGTTTGGTCGAAAACGTTTCGCCGCTCATCCGAGAGGCTTCGTCAGTTCTGGTTTGAGTGCTGGTTAGACACTGCTTATATCTAGCTGCAGGGAGGAGCTCACTACCCTGAATTCTTCTAGTTGAGATAGTTTCAGAAGAATTCAGGGTAGTGAGCTCCTCCCTGCAGCTAGATATAAGCAGTGTCTAACCAGCACTCGAACCAGAACTGACAAAGCCTCTCGGATGAGCGGCGAAACGTTTTCGACCAAACAAACTTTGTCCAGTTGAAAAATTGAATTTCTCCTTTTATCATTATTGAACTTAAATATACTATACCTGTACGTATGGCCTGTATGTATCGGAGTTCACAATTAAGGGAGGTGCTCTATAAAAGAAGCCAACTTCAGTCTGCTCAAAGGTGCTGTGTCTACAGTTTGTTTGTAGACACAGTTACAGTTTGTGCTGTGTCTACAGGCTGTTTGTTGGTGCCAAGTTGTTTTAACTTTTGCCACTATTTTTGTGAACCTAACCCTAACACTTGTCAAAGGGTTATCCAAAAAGGCTGCTATCCGGGCCATTATAGTATACAGTATAGTATGTTTTTTTGTGCCATCCATACTCTGGCCATCCTTTTGCATTGGGTGATCCTCATTTTCACATCCAATCCAAACTTGGACAAAGCCACACCCAAAAGTGACAAAAATAAGATGTTAAGTAGTGAAGTTATGAAGTATTAAAATAATCACTAGCTTGTTCAGTAGCACCACCATTAACAAATAATAACCACTGCAGACCAGGACCACCCCACAGGTCTGCAGGTTTGGACATCCTCTTGCAGGTTTGGACATCCTCTGTACAAAATGATCCATTAGAATTGAAATGCTATTTTTCATTGTGCTGACAGCATAAAGTGCTGGCTAAATGTCCAGTCCAGACCAGGCTGAAGTTCTGGGCTGTGACTGAACCTGAACATGAATATCATTGTCATGAGCCTGGCTTGGCAGGGCCTTGTAGAGCAGGATCCTCATATCCTCATCCTCAGGGACCTGGTTGTTTATGTCCTGGTTGAGAAAGCCCCTATTGGGAATTCCCTGAATCGGAATTTCCTGGTTGGGAAAGGTCTGGACAGGAACAACCTGCAATCCTGCTTCTCAGTATCCTGATCATACAGGGCCTGGTTGTCCCGGACCTGGCTGCCATTGACTTGGTTGCCATGCACCTGGTTGCCATGGGCCTGGTTGCTGTAGCTCATTGGATGTGTACTGGACAACATCACAGTCTGCTCAGGTGGGGGTTATAGGAAGAGCAAACTGCTGATGATCAAAGGAGAAGTTCAATTTGTCAACTGGACAAAGTTTGTTTGGTTGAAAACGTTTCGCCGCTCATCCGAGAGGCTTCGTCAGCTCTGCTTCACCTTTGATCATGGATTCTACCTGGATGACTGAGGGACTTTTCACGCAAACTGCTGATGGTTTATGGGGACTGGAAGGCCACTATTTTTTCTCTTCTTGGTGTTTTTGCCAGGAAATGACAAAGGTTTTTTTTAGTAAGAATGTTGGGGGCATCCACTGTGAATACATAGAGGCATGTCTATGTCTACATGGTGCAAACAGGTGAAGACATAGGGAATTTATTTAAGGCACTGAAATGACCTGGATAGTGTGCATAATACATCTCCTTGATTCTCCTGCATATAAGATGTGTGTTGTGTGATGCACGTACAAAATTGTCCTTGGTGGACTATCCTGGGTACTTGGCCTCGTTAGCCTTTCTCTCTCTGTGAGCCTGCTCATAGTATGGAGCAGACAGCATCTTCCACTGCAGACCACTACAAGAGACATGTCAAACAGGGATTCTACCTTCTGCTCCATATGACCAGATCCACGTTTGTGAATTGTACTGACAATCATCAGTCTATGACTGAAGCCAAGCCCTTGTGTGTTTGATGAATGCTCCTGTAGACTGGTGTGTTCCACTTACCCTCTGTCCTAGCTCCATGTTTACTTTTGCACAGTTGGTGATTTGGCCCTCCTGCACCACCTTGGGCCTCTGCTCAGCCCTGAACATCATAAAGGCATTTGGAGGCTTCTTTATGTGGGGTTTGGCCTCTGCGTCACCCTGCTTCCTCTCACTGCAAACACAAAACACAATGTTACAAGGATATACAAGCCAGTTAATACTATGGAAATATTAGGGTAGGGATTGATAATGCCACTGTGGAACATTCTAGGATAATTAATAATATCTCAACAGAAACAAAAAAGTGGAAAACCCTACACCAGAAAAGTTATTTAGAACACCTTTACTTTTTCACTTATTTTGTTCAGAGCAGTTCCTCAAACCTCAAGTCACCCTCTCCTTCCAGAAGAGATGGATAGTATCAGAAGAATCCTTTCTAAAAACCTGCATCATTTCAACAGCAGGGTATGAAAACACAACAGTAACTTTAGTCACAATCTAGTCTATAATTATAAACGTAATTTTGTGTCCTTCAGATGCCCATCTACAGCTGCCACACTCTGCACCAGGACAGGAGCCTGCAGAGACACAGGAGTCTGGGAGAGAGGGATACACAGGTACAAAAGCAGTACCAATAATCTATGAAATATAGGGTGAAATATTTGTTAAAAATAAACCAATAAGTCAGAAATGTACTTCAGGTGATTTAAGAAAACATGTATTCATTTATTTTTGTATTTATTTATTACATACTCACAAAGATCACAATAAGATAAAGTAAACACACAGGAAGACGGTACCTAATTCACAGACGTCATTTCTGCAAGTAAAAATAACATTACACTAATTAGTAATTAGACCAGTTACATTTGTTTTACTCATTTTACCTATTTATTAAAACATTTTAATTCAATATGTAGGTGGAGGATGCAGAGTTTAATGGACTCCACAATTTGAGAAGTGGACTGCGCAGATCCCACACTGGTGAGATTTGTTATAGAACACACCATCCAACCTTCAAAATCAATTTTACCACCTTTTAAAGGAATAGTAACGTTTTTACAATCTGAACCTTATTTCGGTAATAAAACAACGTCATTTACTCACCCATTGTACTTTGGTGTCTTTGGAGCATTTCTGGAGATTTTGCAGTTTAGCGATATCTGTTTAACGTGAGTGCTCGGGGCATACGGTTGGGGTCACCAAATAACACAAACTTTTCAAATGACAAAAGCTCAATGTCTACACTTTCAGTGGAGTCCAAAGTGGCCTGTAATTCGATATCCAGCCATGGTTTCGATTGGATGACGAGGACAGCGCGCATGCGCACATTCATTCTGCTACTTTGTTTAGAAGACGCTCAGAACTTTTCTGTTGCGAGCGAGACATGGCTGAAGATTCGGACTTCGAGACTGAAGAGGACTTATTTGAGTATGATGGCCCTCCCTATCGTTTTGAGCCTGAGTATACGGATGAGGAGGTATTAGAAAGAATGAAGCGGAGACAGTTTGAGGAGCAGCGCTCCAGAGAACAGCCATCAGTATCGGATTACTTCTCAGAATCATGCGCTGAATCTGCTGGCCTTCTTTCTTTTCCTTTGCTGGTAAAAAATCGTCCGGACTGAAGTGGGTACTGCAAACACGATGGTCCAAGCGTCTTACAGCTTTGCCTTTCATGTTTGGGTCCATTCTCAAAGCAATTAGCCATTGCTTCAATAACTCCGGATTGTGACGAGGAAGCCTGTGAAAACTCAACTTCAATTTCGTCCAAGCTGTCATTTTGATTTCACAACCGGGATAAATGCATGTTCGCACCATTTCAGGTTTTCTCAAGCAGAGATGTTTTCTTATTATTATTCCTTTGCTTCTTTATGACTGTAACCAAGAGCTGAGAGCGTGGTGTTATCTGCAAATCAGCTGTGAATGCACGCATGCGCGCTGTCCTCGTCATCCAATCGAAACCATAGTTGGATATCGGATTACAGGCCACTTTGGACTCCAGCGAAAGTGTAGACTAACATTGAGCTTTTATCATTTGAAAAGTGCTAAAGTTTGTGTTATTTGGTGACCGCAACCGTATGCTCCGAGCACTCATGTTAAACGGATATCGCTGAACTACACAATCTCCGGAAATGCTCTAAATGGCACCAAAGTACTAACCTGGGAAATCCCAGGCTGCTTTGCACGATCGTTCCGATCTGAAAGACAGCCTGGCAATGAGGCTAAGCGAGGGCTCCTGAGCGGGGGAGCCAATCAGAGAGCAGGGAGGGGTGTAATGATGGTGACGCGTACTACGCGACAAATGGAAGCGGGTCCACCTTCTTTCATATTTATCTTACACAAACGGCAGTAATCGTTCGGTGCCATTGTTTAATTGTATTTTTGTTTTGCCTTCTGTTTTCGCAGAGATTGGGGAAAATGGCGGCGTTTCCTTCTCTTCTCCCCGGTCGTCGCTCTAACTACGTTGGCTATGGGCTACCTATACGCCAAATGATAGACATTCATAACGCCCAATAAACGGCCGTTGGCAATCATAAACCACATCTCTGCAACAAGATATTCAGTAGGTGCTCCCAGACCATATATCACTTGTGATATGGTCTGGTGTAAACCAGGTAACCAAAGTACAATGGGTGAGTAAATTACGTTGTTTTATTACCAAAATAAGGTTCAGAATGTAAAAATGTTACTATTCCTTTAAAAACTCAACTTGGAAAAAAGTATTAGTAGTAGTGATTGTGGTAGTAACTATTTTTTTCTTTGTTGTCTTTTCGATGTACAGTGTGTGCCATAAGTCCAAGCTCTACCTCCCAAGACTTCTCTCTCCCAGACTCACAGACAGCCCCAAAACACGGACCCAAAAACACCTCAGCTTTGACATAGAAAATGAGAAGAAATGATTCTCCAGTAAAATAAATCACTTATTGTTTCCCATTGCTTTCCATTCTTTTGTACTCCTCCCATTGACCGTATTGGGGGTTAATGACTTGGC
The DNA here is from genome assembly GCA_036785185.1 of Paratrypauchen microcephalus. Lineage (NCBI taxonomy): Eukaryota > Metazoa > Chordata > Actinopteri > Gobiiformes > Gobiidae > Paratrypauchen > Paratrypauchen microcephalus. The sequence continues at coordinate 2,840,323 of JAVJIX010000062.1, read as the reverse complement.
TTGCTGTGTACAATAATAAACTGTGCCTGAACTTTGCTGGGGTCATAGGTTATTTGCATTCCCCGTCTAATTTATTTTCAAAGTGAGACTCCAAGTGTAGCGCCAAGCTTTGAAATACCTCCAAGTCATAAATACTATCACATTTACCAACACGGTGGTACTAGCTAGCTCCTTCCTTCATACTTCACATTGGTAATTTGACAAGGCCCCAAGTTACAAACCCCAAAATAGCTTCTACCCTCCCCTCCCCTGTACTGTCTATGCCCTAGAAAGCTCATTGTACTGGGGAGTGGTCCTATGTGTTTACTGATCAGGGGTAAAAGACTTGACCACTGTTGAACTCAGGTGCTTATGTTGGGACTATACAGGGGTTCTTTTGTATAGGGCGATATGAAGGTGGGTGCAGCAGCCTTGTCCGGAGGGGTTTTGGGGGTGCTGGGGACCTTGTGTTTTTTCTTGGCATTTGCAACGGATTACTGGTTGGTGGCGAGTGATGACTGCGGGCAGACGGAGATGCTGAAAGTGACGCAAGATGAAAATGGTACAGTGGTAAGGCAAATATATGCTACTGTGTGTTTTAATGTGTAGAATGGGCATTAGACATTAGATTACATATTAAATTAGGCAGATCTAAATCAAGTGTAATTTTTAACCCTATTTAAAATGCAATATGATCTCAGTAATGGAGTGTTCAGACTGAATATGTACCATATTGATTTATGCACAATTAAAAAAAAAAAAAGAAAGAAAAGAAAAGAAACAAAATAAAAAGAAAGAAATTTGCATCATATAAGAAAAAACAGAAGCCAAGGCATTATTGAATTATTAAAAGTGGTAAAATCCATTTTACTGGTCTATATATATATATATATATATATATATATATATATATATATATATATATATATATATATATATATATATATATATATATATATATATATATATATATATATATATATATATATATATATATATATACACACTGTATATATATATATATATTTATTTATTTATTTTTTCAAACTGTTAATATAGCAGCCCACAGCAGCCTTCTTCATTCTGCGTTAGGCTATGTTAAATTGAATGTCTATTTATTTGGGGTTGTTAGATACTATAGATATGACCTGTCTTCGTATCCTCAATATGGGGCCAATAATGTCAAAGTTTAAGCTGTGACTGTAATACTTTGACAACCCAAGCTAGCTTGCTAAAACAGGTTTGAGTGCAGTTTAGACCTGATGTAGGCTTGGTTTTGTCTTGTTCTGGTCTAGTCCTGGTCTAATCCAGGTTCAGTTAAAGGTTTAGTCCCAGTTTAGTCCTAGTTTTGATGTGGTGTGTCAAGTGTGAACTTAAATGTGGACAGATATTGGACTGTCCGCGAAGAGTGACCACAGATGTATTCCTATCTCTTGTATAAATATATCAGCTGTTGTGATGATAGACATAGACATCTGCCGTTATAATATATGGGTCTGAAATGATTCATGAATTATGGGGACCAGTTATGTCTCACCTGTTATTCTCATGGGATCACTGACATAGGAAATAAAATGTATTTTGATAATATAAGATGTAGCATGTAGCAATATAAGATGTAGCATGTCATGAGCTATTTCAGCACAAAAAACTATTACATAAAGAGTATTTTTTAACAAGCCACAAATATAAAAGGCCTGACACACAAAGTGAAGCTATCTGCATTCTGGGAAGTTCTGCGATATTGTGGTTTAAGTTTCTGACCATGCTCATACAACCCTAGAAAATGTACTGTATTGAACCCTAAAAATCTTGTCAAAGTGTCCAAAATGTATTCAGAAACAAGAAAATGTTGATTCATTTTAAAAAAGGAAAGAAAAAAAAGACCAACAAAACCCTATAATTCTGATGGGACAATACACCAAGGAGGCTAAGGAGCTCCATCCTCTTTGAACTGCTGTTGAGGTTTCTCTCCATCACAGCAGCAGCCGTCGAGACACATTTCCAACAAAATTTCTTCATGTTCTTCAGCTCCATCAATCATGTGAGAGACAGGCCACTGCAGAGTCATGTGTGTGTAGAAAAGCTCACAGACCAAAAGGCTGTAATCACAACCACATTCAGTCTGTCTGCGCTCTGCTGACAAAACTCACATGAGGGACTTCACAGCAGGGCCTATGTTTTTATGTGTTTTTATATTTCTTAAGGACTAGGGATTTTTTTATATACTGTAGTAACTAAAGTTTATTCATATAGTGCTTTTTACAGATATAGCCCACAGAAGGTTAAAACAGCATTAATGTTGCACTGTGTAACTTGTCCGATGGAGGATTTGTCACCTGCTTGTCTCCATGGAGATGTGCCATAAGTTTAAAAATCTCCATGGAGACTTGCAAGCCAAATTACCGGTTAGATTTGTGGAGAGACAATCCTACTCATACTAAGATTTCATGTTTTTACAATATTTTTGAGCACTAAGTAGTAAATTTAGGACAGATTTGTTTAATACCATACTGTGGACAATTTAAAGCATTAACATCTCCATGGAAACAGGTTGTGGTCCTTCTCCAGAAACGTTACACAGTGCACTTTTAAGTTTAAATGCATTTACAATAATAGCATATTTAGTAATGTATACTTACATATTTCTGTTTTATTTTAGATTGTACTGTTTTTCTCATTGTCAGGTCACAGTTTTGGAGCAGGTCACCCCCTCGGCTCTCACCCTACATCACGAGGGCTTCTTCTGGCGCTGTGTGTTTCAGGTGGAGCTCACAGCAGAACTTCACTTCTCCACTCTGTACAGTGAGTATCCCCCACTGGGAGACAAAGGGATGTAATTCTATTCAGGTGGAATTGCCCAAAATCACAGTTAAAAACAGTTAGTCATAGCAGTCAAAGCAGATTGACCAAAATATGTAACTGAATAATTGCAATTGAAAAAAAAAAAAAAAAAAAAAAAAAAAAAACAATTGGAAAAAAGGGAAACATGGAAGAGAACCACAATGAAGGAGAGATCCACTCCCATGATGCTCCAGGACTAACCCGCATCCATTTGTAGGTAGAAACTTACAATTACATCAATTACAAATACTTCCATTACACTGTAAAATACAACTGTAGAGAAGTACAGGGATGAAAGTATGAAGAAAACATCTGTGGCTAATTCCTGGCTTCTTTTACTCCATGAGACAGTGAGACCAAAACCTATGGGGCCAGTAGACAAAAGAGAGTCTGGATCTGAGTGGGATTTCAGTGCCAAATACAATAAAAAGTTGTTACATAATTAAACATCCCCCAGACATGTCTCCAAGATTTTCCACAAAGCAGCTGCTCATGGGCCAGGTCTGTGGTCGTTCTGACAAGAGACAAATGTTTAGGAATACGATATTTGACAGGGGAGTTATAAATGGATTTAAATTACCAATATCATTAAATGAAATTACAGTCCCTTCTGTACTTAATCAGGAATCTCTTTTCGTAAAACCGCAATCTGAATATTCATGTGAGAAACTTCTCTTAATTCCAGCAAACCAGCCCGAGTCTAAAGTGTGTATCCATGGTTACCTGTTCCCCCTGCCCGTTACCCTCGGACCTGTGCCCCACCCCATGTATGACTCCACAGCAGGTAAATGACGAGACAGGTCTGCGGAGATGACTGTCCAGTCCCAATCCACTTTATTGCTATAGCGCATTCATAAACAAAGTCTGTTCTATCTTTAAATCTACAATTTAAAGGTGCATTGTGTAACTTTTCCATCACCTGCTTGCTTTTATGAATATGTCATTGCTCTGCTTAGAATGTTCCACAGTATGACATTAAACACCTCTACCTTACATTTATTATAGGTGGTTTTATAACTCAAATATATGTAGGAAAACAGGCATTCTGACTGTGAGCGGGGTCGCCTCTCCACAGATCTGACTTCAAACTTGGTCTTTCACCATATTGTGAAACATTCTAGACAAAACATCTCAGTTACACAGTGCACCTTTAATACAATAAAAACATAATAAAAACAACAATGACATATACATAGAATCAAGCAACCAGAAAGTTACATAGTGCACCTTTAATTCAAGCAACATTTGATTTTTTGTTCTTATTTCAAGTGCAAAGAGTTGCTGTTTTTCTTATCTTAAGTGTACTCAGATGTATTTTCATATTTTAAGTACAAAAAGTCCATTCCATTGGTCATTTTATTAGTCAAGTGAAGTTTACTCAAATCATGATAAAACTTTCTTAATTCAAGTAATCTTAACTTGGCTAGATGTTCATTTTTTACAGTGTGGTTGCCTGTCCAAGGTTAATTACACCTTAGGCCCACATTTAGTTTGAATTAATTATTGAAAATAGTGGTAATGTATTTTTTAATACAATAACTGGTATTATATTTTTTCTGTAATTTTTACTATATTCTGTTTATTGTTTTCTTGTTTATGTCTAGAGCTCTTACATAATACAGTTGTTCACTTTTATATTTCTTTTAGTTTTCCGAGGTTTTTGGACAGTCCTGATTGTCCTGGCCTTGCTCGGCGTTCTGATTGGTGGATTCCTCTTGGTCTGTGGTGTTCCGTTCTACAGCCACAAACTGTACCGAGTGGGCGGGGCTCTCCTCATCACTGCCGGTAAAAATACACCCAAACATGTGTGGTAATTATAGCCCTGAGAAAGTGAACTCTGAGCCATGGGCATATCTGAATGTACATACATACAGTCTGCTCCTGCTTTCACTGTCAGCTGTCCAGACCTGTCACATGACGAGGAAAACAAACAAAACAGGAAATAGGAAGGAACACAGGTGTTACTATAGAAACAAGAGTAAACGTGAGCTAATTAGATAATCATTAACAACAGTGCACAAAACTATTGGACATGAGTGTGTATGTCTTTGTTGGTAAATCATTTTAGTATATGCTTCATGCAACCTGCTTTTTAAACAGTTCAATACTCCACATTCACAATGGCGTGGCAAGGTGGAAATGCCTTGCTCAAGGACACAAGTATAGTATGCTTTTTTGCATTTATTTATTTATTTGCTTGGGACAGATCATGTTAATGGACAAACATGACACAACATGAATGTAAACACACCTGTAGCTGAATGCTAATTTCCATTCGTTGTCCCAAAGGGCTGGCCACACAATAAAATATTGCACACTCCTTACATTGCACAGTTTCCATTATTGCACACTCCTTACACTGCACACTCTGTTCATTGCGCATTTCCCATCACTGCACCGTCCAAAATATTGCACAGACCAGTCACTGCACAATTCCCATTATTTTGCAGTTAATTTGGGTATGTTTATGTGGTGATTGGGGAAGGTGCTTAATATAGGCACAAATGAATGACAGCCATGCTTCTGTGACTAAGTGTAACTGAGCAAATGAATAACGCTCCAGAATCATGTAACTCTGTTGTAAGGACTACAAATACAAATGTATGGGCTTATATAGTGCCAGAGGGCATTATCCATTCACTCTTTACTCGATGGTGTTGGCAAGGCTTCTAATCAGTGCCATCAGTCACTCCAACCACCACCAACACTCATACAATGTTGAAGAAATGTCTTGATTAAGGACCCAACAACAGAATCAGAATCAGAATCAGAAAGACTTTTATTGCCATTGTCAAGTGAACAGAATTCACAAGACTAGGAACTTGTCTCGGTGATAAGGTGCGAACATAAAATACTAAATAATAATAGTAATAACTAGAGTATAGACACTAAATAATAATAATAATAATAATAACTAAAATATAGCTACAGTATAGTAAAAAATTATAAACAATCCAAATAACAAAAAGGTTCAGATGAGCAGCATCAGAACAGTAGTGCAAACACGACTTAATTAAAATGACTAGTGATATAAAGTGTCATGGGTCCAACAGCACAGGGAAAGAAACTGTTCTTGTGACGGGAGGTTCTGGTCCTGATGGACCGTAGCCTTCTGCCAGAGGGAAGTGGCTTAAATAGTCCATGTCCAGGGTGAGAAGTGTCAGCTGCTATCCAGCCTGCTCACCCCCGAGTCCTGGAGACGTACAGGTCCTGGATAGATGGAAGGCTGCAGCCAATCACCTTCTGGGCAGAGCGCACAATGCGCTGCAGTCTCTGTTTGTCCCTGACAGTGGCTCCAGCACCACACAGTGATGGAAGAGGTGAGGATGGACTCAATGATGGCCGTGTAGAACTGCACCATCATCTGGATTGGCAGCTTGGCTTTCCTTAGCTGCCGCAGGAAGTACAACCTCTGCTGGGCCTTCTTGATGAGGGAGTTGATGGTCGGCTCCCACCTGAGGTCCTGTGTGATGCAGGTGCCCAGGAACCGGAAGGGGTCCACTGTGGTGTTGGGGGAGCCTGTCAGGGAGAGAACAGAAAGGGGGGCTGTGACTTTCCTGAAGTCCACGATCATCTCCACTGTCTTCTGGGTGTTGAGATCCAGGTTGTTGCTGCTGCACCAGGACACCAGCCGGTCCACCTCCCTCCTGTAGGCAGACTCATCGCCGTCAGAGATGAGCCCGATGAGGGTGGTGTCATCCACAAACTTAACCAGTTTGACGGAGTCGTGGCTGGAGGTGCAGCAGTTTGTGTACAGGGAGAAGAGCAGAGGAGAAAGTACACAGCCCTGTGGAGATCCTGCGCTGATGGTCCGGGAGTCTAAGACATTCTTCCCCAGCCGCACACACTGCCTCCGATCTGTCAGGAAGTCAGTGATCCACCTGCAGGTGGAGTCAGGAACATTTAGCTGAGCAAGCTTGTCCTGGAGCAGAGCAGGGAGGATGGTGTTGAAAGCAGAGCTGAAGTCCACAAACAGGATCCTGGCGTAGGTTTCTGGGGAGTCCAGATGCTGGAGGATGAATTGGAGGGCCAGGTTAATGGCATCGTCCACAGACCGATTAGTTCTGTAGGCGAACTGCAGGGGGTCCAGGAGGGGGGGGGGGACTTGAAGGACTTGAGGTGGTTGACCAGGCGCTCAAGTGACTTCATGACTACAGACATCAGCGCCACAGGTCTGTAGCCGTTAATTCCAGTGATTCTTGTCTTCTTGGGGACGGGGACGATGGTGGACTGCTTGAAGCAGGCAGGGACATGGCATGACTCCAGGGAGGTGTTAAAGATGTCTGTGAACACAGGAGCCAGTTCTTTAGCACAGTGTCTCAGGGTGGAGGGAGAGACACCGTCCGGGCCTGGGGCTTTGCAGTATGTATTAGAGCTACTGCTCCTGACTGTGGCACCTGGTATTCCCTGCCGTCTCCCATCTAGGTACTAACCAGGCCCAGACCTGCTTAACTTCCAAGATCAGACGAGTTTAGGGATTCTCAAGACCGCACATTGTACTATTATTATCTCTTATTATAACTGTCTCTCCTCCTCAGCCTGTTTGTTCCTGGCAGTGCTGCTGCTGTACGTGATGTGGGTGGAGCTTGTGGATGTGACGCGTTACATTCTTCAGGAAAACGGCGAGAAGTGTCCCTCAGCTGAGGTCCAGATCCACTATGGCCTGTCCTTCATGGTGGCGGCCATTGGAGTGCCTCTAGTTCTTGTCTCCGGGATTATATTCATGTGCATCGCCCGAGCTCTGGGGGGAGACAAGTTTTAAAAGCACAAAGAAAAGGACTTGGTATTGGGTGTGCAGCCCTGGGACTCAGTAGTACTAGTCTCTCATGTAAATAGTAGGCTAGATCTGGTGCATATGACCAACACTGAAACAAAAACCCTTGAAATTATTCTGGAAGTTGGTGTGATAAACCTGGAATTCAGTACGATTTTATCATTCAGTCAGATATTCTTCTCATTAAAGGTTCTTATTTTAAACACTCTCTTACTTTGTAGTCTCATTCTCAACTGTTGAGTCCAGCTGTTGCATGGGTTAGCTGCTCACAGGGGAAGCCCAGATTCTATATTAATCATTATGCATCATTACACTATGATCTCATCTCTTTTCACAAATGTTAATGAGACACAAATGTGGGGGGCCTGTGAAGGGGGCGTGTTCACTTAAAGGACCTAATGAAAAAACACAAAGAAAGTTGCTTAATCAGGTTCAAGATTTTAAATTAAAAAAAAAAAAGTATATCGCTACATTACCAGTCAAAAGTCTGGACACTTTTTGTTTCTTGATTTTTTTCATAACTTACATTGTATAGTCTCACTGAAGACATCCAAACTATGAATAGCATGTATGGAATGTAGTAAACAAAATCTAAACTCAAAATAACCTTTTGCTTTTATCACTGTTTTGGACCCAGACAAGGCACACCTGTGAAATGAAAACCATTTCATTAATTTCATTTCACTTCATTATGAAGCTCACTGAGAGAAGGCCTAAAGTTTACAGCACTGTTGAGGAAGCAAAGGGTGGGTACTTTGAGGATTAGATATAAAATATATTAAAATATATCTATTTAGTTGAGTTATTATTGTTTCTTTTTCTGCATAATTCCATATATCTTGCTTCATATATTTTATGTCTTCTGTATGTATTTGAAAAGCAGAAAGTGGTAAACCTAAAGATAAAACAATGAATAAGAATGCTTGTCCAAACTTCTGGCTGGTCAGGGTACGTGTGTGAATGTCTTGATCATGTAGTCGTGTAATGCAGACACTGTAATGCAGAACCAGAGCTATCAAATGTAGGGCATCTGAGCTTAGCTGCTTATGACAGAATATCACTGGCCACTGTCTATTTATATGCACATGTCCCATTTCCTTTTAGTCTTGTCTTCATGTGTGTTTGGATGATTTTTATACTATTAACACAACAGCTATATATCTTATCCACTGGACTATAGCTCAATGAAATGCAAAAAGTATGGATACAACATGGGTTTACTAAATCTGAATTTTGTGAATGTTTTCTTTGGCAACATGAGCATTGAGCTACTAATATTTTCTTTAAAAAAAAAATGTAAATACTATGCTCTTCAGTAATAAACAGTTAACAATTTAGTGTCAATTTAAAACATACTACATGTACTTCAGATTTAAGCTACTAGTAGACTATATATTTTTTTAAATTTTGACAGCTATTTACTTTGGCTTTTTATTTCTAAATTAGGCAATTTAAACTGTGCACTATGTAACTTTTCTGGTGTAGGGTCTGCAGCCTGCTTGTCTCCAAGGAGGTTTTTTTTTTTTTTTTTGCTTCAAAAGTTACACAGTGTGGTATTAAACTTGTCTATATCCATGGAGACAAGCAGATAACACTACCAGGCAGAGTTACAGGTTAGATCTGTGGAGATGTGACCACACTCGCAGCAAGAACCCATGTTTTCAATGTATTTTTTTAGCATAAACACAGCAATAATGTTATAAATGCAACATGCATAAGTCTAATGCCATACTGTGGAACATTCAAGGCAATAACATTCAGCATGGAAACGAGAAGATAGTGGCCGTCTACCAAACAGATTTCAGAGAACAGTTTAAACTAATCAGCTACTCCTTCCTTTAAATAAATACAAAACAAGTAACTGAATGAATAAATGTCTCAACTGTCCACCAGAGGGCGCCCATGCTTTCCATATCAGAGGCACAGTATGTCCATTGATAAACACTGCAGCCCCCAAATACAACACTATGTCAAAGGGAAAGGAAGTCATTACGTGTATATATATGTTTAGAGGAGCAGTGACTGTAGCTCTTCCTAATCAGGCTTAATTAAGTCCTCTGTCATCTCTAACAATGGCCTCACAATATCACTTCATTTAAGGAAGGAATAATCTCACGTTTGGAGTGTCAGCAATTACGTTGTTATAATAATATGTATACGGCGGTCACGTGACGAAAGACATGACACCCTAATTAAATAAAAAATGGTTTGCAAATTAACCCCACTGGGTTTAAAGAAGCTATAGGACATATATCTAGATGATTGGGATAATGAGAGGGCATTATTCTTGTGTGAGAATAAGATGTGGCGGTAAAGGGCTTTTCTATTGTCCTGTGTTTAGCTGAATTTTCAATATATGGAGCTGGGGAGACTATGGTTTCTATAGTGATCAAATTATCTCATCCACTATTTACATTTTATTATGAGTTTTGTGACCCACTCCTTTACTACTTAAGATTTCTCTATAATGCAGTTTCTCTATTGTGAGCTTAATTAGACTGTTTCCCCCACCCTCTTCTCCTATTGGTCAAGCGATGAGTTAAGTGATTGACAGGTGGAGTCAACCAATTTGAGTTAAATGTGAACTTTAAGTAGAAGATTACTTTAAATCCCCATTAAAGTGTGATTAAAAAATCAAAATAGTGATTTGGCTCTAAAAATCTTGGTCTATGTATTTTTACTCTTTGAGAGATCCTGTATTATTTGCAAACTTGTGCGATGTATTCTAAATTTGAACATCCGTGACTGTGCTGAACTCTCCACCTTCAAGAAACTCAAAACTCATCTATTTAAAACAGCTTTTAATGTTTAACCCGCTTTTATAATTATTTTGCCATTATTTTTTTCAGCTTTTTTAATGTACTCTTTTTAATTGTATTCTTTGTGCAGCTTCTTTGAGTGTTTAGAAAAGAATAATAAAATATATGATCATTTTCAATTTACCCACCTGTACTGGTATGAGAAAGCTAGTTTAAGAGCTTGACTGGAAAATGTTAGATTTTGCTTTATTATCGTTGGGACTCAAAAATAACAAGTGAGACGTGTTATACCACTTTGTATAACTAGATGGAGTCATGAGCAGAATAACTGCCACATATAAACATGTACTAACAAATGTACAGAAAAGATTTGTAGATTATCATAGATTAAAAACATAATTAAGAGAGATACAGGATTTGTTGACTCATTTTAGTTTTTCATTTATTTCAATTTCAGTTTCTTTTACATAGCTCAAAATCATCGTCAATCAACAGCAGTTTAAAAAGTTAAATCAAAAAGTTGCACAGTCAAACAGATGAACATCACTCAGGTCCAGTCCCACCAGCATGTTCAAAAAAGGTGTCAATTTTTGTTATATTAAATAAAACAATAAAAAAAAAAAAAACAATAAAAAAAGTCACAACAGTCATAGGTCAATAATGTACAAGAAAATTCACAAAATGTTAACTAATATTTTTTAATGAACTGACGGCAATTATAAACAATATATACAAACACTTACTTACAGAATTACTTTACATTACTATATCTGACCATACAAAATCACTGATACCACCATAAGTACTAGTTTTGTCCATTATACCCTCTGCAGACTGCCCTGCTCCTCAGTTGCCCCTGGAGCACCTGGTCTGACACTGGTGACTCTAATCCACTCAAAGCGGGGCCACACTTTTACCCAAACAGTCCAGCTCCTAAACTCTTAACTGTGAGCCGATTACCTGCTCTGTGTGAGGGGGCCCTATCCCGCCACGGGCCCTAAACGTACCCTCCTCCTCCTCTTGTGTATGTCCCAGGATAGAGAGAGGGAGGAGGGGTGCACAGGGCCAGACGGACACTTCCAGATAAAGCCTGTCAAAATGGCCGCCCTGATAACATCTGATATCAGAGAGAAAGAGGCCTTATGGTGGAGCTGTAGTCTTTTTGTCTCTTTTGTAGCGACTAAATCCCTTGGACACACACTAGTGCTAATCTTTACGGTGGGGGCGGAGGGGAGCAGGTGGACAGTGTTTTCGCTGCGTGTTGCCTTTTTTCAGTTGTTGGAATAAAAACTGGTCTGAACGCAAAAAACATTCCTCCTGTAAAAAAAAAAAAAAATAGCTATTTCACAGGAAGATTAAGGTTTAAGGGTCAGAGCCTTCAATTAGCTCACTGGATCATTTACTCTCACTGATGCTAACAGCAGCAGGGAGGAGAGTCAAGATACAGTGCACAGTAATCTATAAGAGCACAGTCGTTCAACACTACTAAACGAGAGGGGGGTATTATGTTACTTGCTTGCTTCACAATATTTAACTGTATGGAAATAAAAGTGAACAGCAAACATTTTGATGAATATTTAAAGGTCCTTTACTACACAAAATGGACTCTTATAAGCTTTAAGCAATTATGTTACCACATCAAAATCATACTAGATGTTTTGTTTTGTTTCATTTCATTCACACATGTTTATTATTAGTCTGTCTACTACTAGCACCCCAAAGCTGAAAATGCTGTGTTCACATTGTGATGTCATGTAGTGGTAGCTTTCAAGTTAACAGCGAGTGTTTTCTGCTTGAGAGAAGAACTCAGCCTAAATCTGCAGGGTTTGTGTGTTAAACCTGTGTGAATGAAACAAAACCCTTCAGGTATGTTTGTGATGAGGAAACAAAATTATGACATAGAAAATAGAGTAATATGGGCCCTTTAAGTTTAAAGTTCATTTCAGTACATTACGTGGTCTGTATAAGCCTCTGTTTTCATTTTATTATTTTCAAGGTCAGGTTATGTCTCTTGTTTCAGAAATAAACAAATACAAAGATCTCAACTCTTACAGATGCCCTGCAGCTTGTTTTATTTGCTTGCCCCACTGGAGCCTTGCACAGCCAGATGTGTGAGTTTGCAAACTGTTCGATATACTCACTTACTCATTTGAATCTATCTATGTTCTGACTATTGGCAGTGGATTTTTAAGTATGACGCCAGCATCCCAAATTAAGCAAAATTAAAATAGCAATGCCAGTTTAATCTATCAATTTGTCTTTTAAATCAGAAGATGTACCATGAAGAAAAAACAAAAATAAAAAACTTTAAGGTGGACATTTAGGCCTTATTTTCACACATTCACCTCAAGGTATACTGAAAATCCCTTCTTTTTCTGAACAGCATCAACTGGAACCATCATAGTTTGATCATGTCTAAATAAAACTCACCCTAGAATGAAAACAATTGAGCTGTTGCCAGGTTACCCAAGTAAAGGTCTACTATCTAACTTTTCTGCTATACGGACCGTCACCTGACTCCGTGTAGATGTTATTGTTTTTCCTGGAATGTTCTGCAGCATGGCATTTAGTTTAGGAGACAAGCAGGCCACATCACCAGGCCAAGTTGTACAGTAGGTCAGATCTGTGGAGAAGTGGTCCTTCTCACAGGATGCATGTCTTCAAGGTAGTTTTGAGAAATAAAAACACCTCTAAATGAATAAATTCAAGATATATTTGTTTAATGCCATACTGTGGAACATCCCAGGCAACGCAATGAGACAAGCAGATGGCAGACCCTCCTCCAGCTTTAACACTACCAGCTCCATACTCACAACCCTTCAAAAAACAGCAAAAATGGAAAAAAATGCTTGGGTCTATAGAGCAGTGTGTTGCTAACAGACTCATACAGAGCAGAGGTCTAATAGGAGCAGACAGCAGCAGTGAACACAGCAGTGCAGCTCATGTCCTGGGGCTTCATCCCTGCACCTCTCCTCACCCTCTCCTCTCCTGCTCCTCACCTGCTGCTCCTCCGATGGTCCATGTTTGGATTGGTTTGGTTGGCACACACCTCAGTCTACCGTATGTGTGTGCACAAGTATTTGTCACATTGTTGGGACTAAAATCTACACACACACACTCAGGTAGGCAGGTGCACCAACTTCATGCCTCCATGGATATTTTATTACTTACTACAGAGAAAAGTGCAGCTAATCCAGCTTTAAGATAGGTTAAGATAAGATAAGATAAGATAAGATATGCCTTTATTAGTCCCACAGTGGGGAAATTCCAGTGTTGCAACGCACAGATCAAGAACAGCAGGAAAATGTAGCATGCAATAAAACAAGATAATAAGTAATGGCTTAAAATAATTTAAAAATAGGCTTAATAATAGACTCTCGGGTATAGCTGAATATTGTAGTGTAGATAAAGTTGAATGACATATTAACAGTGTTCAGGTTGAGGTTAAACGTGGAGGGTCTGCTACCTGCTCTGCACTGAGATGAGATGTTATTTCTTACCCTAGAAAATTAAACCTATGTAGCATTTATTCATTGCAGGTGTTTCTATTGCACAAAAATACAATAATTCCTGAATAATTCTCTGAATACGGGTGACTCTCCACAGATCTGACCTGTAATATAGCGTAGTGCTCTAACCTGCTTGTCTCCATCGTAATCTGTACTGTAGAACATTCTATAGGAAGTATACCTGGACGACTGAGGGATTTTACACACCTAGAAAGCAATAACATTTTAGTGGAGACGCGCAGGTAGCAAATCCTCCATATAGTGTACATTTAAGTTTAGGGTTTAGGTTAAGGTTTGGCAAGTAGTAACTCTGGCTCAGGTTGAGATCAGTCTCTAGGAAATGAACATTATCCAATGTATTGTCCGCAAAACACATGGAAACCAAGCTAGATGTTTACGTGTACTAGTACGTGTGTATGTGAGAGAGAGATCCCAAAACTCGAAGCTGTCTGGCAAACATCCCCTATCCAGAAGCATCCGTTTTGAACAATAAATAACTTAAAAGGTACACTGGAATAGCAAGTATAGCGGCACGGACAGGCACTGATACTGCTTTGGGCGTCTGCTTTGGGTGTCTTAACCATCTCCTTTTCTTCTCACTACAGTACATCTTCATTCACCCCCATCACAGCACTACCTCCACCGCTACCCTGAATCTTTTTATTTGAGAGAAAAAGAGGGGAAAAGAGGAGAAAAGAGGGGAAGAAGAGGAGGAGGAGGAGGGTAGGAGGAGTTTTGATTGGCAGCTGGCAGAATATGGAGCAGCAAGGAAGGGTTGCCCACATTCACATCTGAGGAAACAAATATTTGCCTGAAGGGGAAGAGAGAAAGAGGAGAGGGGCGAGGAGGAAAAAAAATATTAATTAGTTTGCAGACGAACCGAGAGATAAAAGTCGCCAAGACGTATCCATCAAAAGGCTGCGGAGTTAGCTGCAAAATGGAAATTCTCCCCCCAAGTTGACAGATCCAGTAGGGCTTCTTTCTGGCAGAGGCGCTCAGAGGAGAGTGAAATGCATGCTGGGAAAACACAGAGGTGCAAAGGAACACAGGAAGGAGCTGTTACGAAGGCTACATTAACATCTGCGCATACGTTAACATATTAGGAGTGGAATTAACACTGTTTGCTATCTTCCACGCGTGATGAGCAGGGGCTCCGCTAATTATTTCTTCATTACGTCGTATGTAGGTAACTCTGACACATGTGTAATGCATCATAGCGCTCAAGGTAAACACGCCACGAGCCACGAAACTCAATTTGAAAATGTGCAGATTTAAATCATTATTTCAACATCAAAGAGTTAAATAGTCTTCCACTGAAACGCACATGGCTATATTAAGAAATCTTGTTATGCACTGGTTAGATCTGTTCAACTCCAGGTCTGTTTAACTCAATTTGAAATGTGATTAATGTAGCCTATATCAGTAAAATAGTGGCATTTTAAAGGGCCCATGTTAGGTTATTTTCTGATCTGTGTTATAATGTTTCCGCGTCACAAACATACTTAGAGTTTAGTTTCATTCACACATGTTTAACACAAATCCTGCGTATTTAGGCTTTGTTTTTCTCTCAAATTGAAAGCACCCTGTTCCATCTTATAACATTATGTGGTAATACAGGAGGTGCTCCACTGTGGTTTTAAACTACACTCACCTTCACTAGAGTCATTTGGATAATTTCAGACTATTTCCAGTCTCTTAAAGTTAAAAGGTAGCTGTTAAATTGAAAACTACCGCTTCATGACATCACAAGGTGGAACAGAGCATATTGACCTTTGGAGATGTGGACAAACTAATAATGCAGGATTACTCAAACATGTGTGAATGAAACAAAACACAACTCTAGATGTGTTTCTGAGGAGGTAACAACATTTTTAAACACTTTTTAAAGAATTGTTGTGTTGTTTTGCAAGGCACTTTAACCTGCTTGAAAAAATCATGTTTGAAGAATGAGGAATCAAGGAATTTATAGTGGTTTAATTTTAGGAATAGCTAAAAATGCTTTAAAGATCAGGGAATTAATTATTTTCTCTATTGTTTGATATGGGATGGGGATGGTATTGTGTTAACCAAGCAGCATTTGTGGTCTTGTCTGTGTCTGATTGAATTTTTTGTGTGTGAGAAACTTTCACAGCACAAATCATATCATTTGTTGTAGTCCCAACAAAGTCAGCTCTTTCTGGTTAGATTGTATTCAGTTAGCTTCACACCCACAGATAATGTTGATGACATCAGCTGCAAAGTTTCAGTTGAAGAGTTTAGTCAAATAAAGTACCACGGGAGTTCTCTTGGTCTTTTTATTACAGAAATTACAAATGCAAAGGTTATAAGTAACTTTTAAAACAACTGAATCTGCCTAATGAATTCCTCATCTACAATCCTAAACTCTAGTCCTCTTTCAGTGACAAACAAGCAATCTCTCCAGAGCAACAATTAAAACACGCTTTCATCACAAAACAAAACCACTCTTATTGTTATTTCTCTTTTAATCATTCACAAAAATAACTTCTCTCAAACACAAAATTGCATTCATCAGGAGTATACTAAACACATGAAAGCGAGTGGGGCAGCTTTGATTCTCAGCTCTCCGTCGGTGACCATGGGATTACTGGAAGCTGATAAGGTAATTAACAGAACTATGATAGTGTAATTAAGAAACATGTGAGAAGAAAGAGCTGCAGAGAAGAGCCTGGTGTGGGGGCTCTTCAAACAGACTTAAACACACAATATTTGGATGGTTTCAGAAAGAGAGGGAGCAGGGAGATTCATGTGTTTGTATAGGATCAGATTATGACAAAATGCAGGAATTAAAAGGTCCATCATTACGCTGTTTTCTGATCTATGTTATAATGTTGGTTCTTTATTAAAAATATACATGGAGTTGTGTTTTGTTTCATTTACACATTTGGATGATTGATTTCAGACCTGGAATTGCCACTCTCTGCTAAACAGAAGGTAAAAGGTCGCTGTTATCTTGAAAATTACAGTACCCTCATTAATGCACTGATGATTTACAACCTGTCCTGTACTGTTTGATTGTTTTTAACATTTTTAATTATGTGTCTTAATTGTTGTTTGTCTGGGGTCCTTGAGTTTATTATTATTTTATTATTATTATTATTATTATTATTATTATTATTATTATTATTATTATTATTATTATTATTATTATTATTATTATTATTATTATTATTGATGACATCACAAGGAGGAAGAGAGAATTTTAAGCTTTGGAAGATAGACAGACTATGCAGGATTACTCAAATATGTGTGAAACAAACAACAAAACACAACTCCAGGTATGTTTTTGCTAAGGTAACAACATTATAACATGGCTTAAAGCTCTCGAGTCAATTTTGTGTAATATAGGACCTTTAATGCACATATAGTGATGATGGAATGACGTGCAATTGTTATCTTTTTATGTTAGTAAGCTTTTTTTTTTAAATAGTTAGTAAGGATATTGAACTTGACCGTTTTTGTGAGTGCACAGAACTGAACCAGAAAATGTGCTTCTGGACATTTAAAGTTGCACTAACTTTTTTGTATGTATGGTCCACTATGTGCTTGTCTCTATGTTATTAATAGATGTGCTTTGTTAAGAATATCTCACAGTATGGCATTAAACTAATCCATCGAAAGTCATGCAGGTATTTTATCAATAAAAATCTGTACTTGCAAAATGAAATACATAAATATATTTATACTGTGGAGCATTCCAGGCAAAGTAATAACATCTCCATGGAAACAAGTAAGTGGCAGGCTCTCCATCTTAAGTTTCAAAATGCACCTTTAATAAGTTGATTTGTATTTTATTCTTCTGTGGCTTTCAGAGTGATGAAAAAATAGTACTGATGCCGTAGCAAGTGACAATTCTAAACAAAATATTCCATCTTTTGAATTGTGAAAAGTACACAAAATGATGCGTATAAACAAGAAGCAAATGAATTGCAAATAATAATAATAATAATAATAATAATAATAATAATTCTATTAATTATTCATTAGCCATTTAATGCTACATCCTGTTTTGTGAGATGTCATATCTGAATTTTGCATTTTGCACTTTTACCTGAGTTTTTTTGTTTGTTTGTTTGTTTTCTTTTGCAATTCTGGGCAAATAAACATTTTACTTTCTGTTGCAATGGAACATAATAACATCCAGGTTGACATCAATGTGGTCATATCCACAGAAATGAAAAAAAGAAAAAGAGAAACGAGTCAAAAGAAAAAACAAAACATGCAAGTCATAAATATATATGATTATAATAGTACATTTCAGATAGATGTTCCACCTCTGGATTCTTCAGGTTTAACACTGTGACTTCACCTAAACACAGACCACGAGCTGACGCTAAACTATGCTATTGTCCTGGATTTGTATATTTTTCTTTTCTTTCTTTTTGTACAAAATGGAGGACGATAGCATCTGGAGAAGACGCTGCCGAGGAAACTGATATCTTCATTGTTGGAAAGCCAAATGGTGTCTCTTCTGTATTGGCCTCGGAAGATTTGTGTGAATAAATGGAACGAGTCTGAATTCACTTAGGTATTTACCTTTGTGTGGGTTTATTGAGGAAACCTTGCAAAGACGTGCCTTCATTTGACTCTCTCTCTCCTCTCCCTGTCTCTCTCCTTTCTCTCTATCTCTTACCTCCCTCTCTCCCTCCTTCTCTCCCTCTCTCTTCTCCTATGTGTGCACTGAACCAGCACAAATTCAGTTTTATTGTATTTATTTGTTTATTTACTCTTATCTCTTTTCCATTTCAGAGGCGTGCTATCACAGACCTGCACAAACCTCAGAAGGCGAGTGGCAGGGGAGCCGCGGGCTTAGCTTTCGCGTGTGTTTCAAGGGATTGGTGTAAAATTAAAATACAAATAGAAAAAGAAACAGTGAAATCATCAGTTTTGTTATCACTGCTCCTTCGTTTGGCAGCCCCCACTGCTCCCAAACTCCTCGGGGTGAAGAGAAATGTGCTCAGGACTCTATCTCCAAAGTAATATTATACTCAAGTTGGCAAACGCTGTGTTTTTGCAAAAAGAGCAAATCTTATTTTTACAATTAAGGAAAAGGGAAAGGTATGTGCCTCTAATGAGAACATTTAAATATGTCTTATTATGATCCAAGTGTGTAGGGTTGCCAGATTGTAAACATAGTAGTCAGCAGTTTATGTTTATGTGGAGTTTAAGGCTATGTTAAAAATAAAGTGAACACTTGCTGTCTTATTAATATTTGTGAGTTAGAAAATAGCTGATAGACTGTCTTACTGAATATTTCATAATAGAGTTGTTTGCTCACTTTATCTCATGTCCAAACTATGGCCCGGGGGACAAATGCGGCCCTCAGACCAATTTTTCTTGCTTGATTCTCAGGCTTCCAGATGAATTGGCCTAAATTATCTTAAGCAGTACTTTTTACTGCTTAAGTTTTTTGAAAATCTACCTTGATAAAGGCATTATTAAATATTTAGTGTGTGTTTTTGAGGATCTACGCTTGAATAAAGCTCTGGTGGCTCATTCTAACCTGCTGTAAATGCACATATTTCAATTATTCACTGTACTGAGTACCAATCTATGGCCCTCTGCTTTGTTTTGATATGTGGCCCTTATTATTACCTGTTATTTAGGTGTTTTCCTCACTCCTGCAATTTAACAGAATGGACCATCATCATGAAAGGCCTAATAAATCCCTTTGACTCATCATAACAAAACATATATTTTCTTATTGCGATGGATTATAAACTATTTGGCGGCACGGTAGCTGAGTGGTTAGCGCTCTTGCTTCACAGCAAGAAGGTTCCGGGTTCACAGGCCCAGGCCTTTCTGTGTGTGTTCTGTGTGGAGTTTGCATGCATGGTCTGTGTTCGATCCCCGGGTCGCCTGGGCCTTTCTGTGTGGAATTTGCATGTTTCTCCCCGTGTCTGGGTGGGTTTCCTCCGGGCACTCCGGTTTCCCCCATCAACCCAAAACATGCACCATAGGTACCTCCAGCTTAGGTCCTGACCAAACCGAAGCAAGAAGATCATGGAGATGGTCCCCGGGCGCCCTAATGTGTGTGCTGCCCAAGGCTCCTAATATATATATATATATATATATATATATATCTATATATATCTATATATATATATATATATATATATATATATATATATAGGATGGGGTAAAAAGCAGAGAAGAATTTCTCCAGTGTGAGATCAATAAAGTCACTTCTTCTTCTTCTTCTTCTTCTATTTTGCATATAGTATTGCATATAGGCAGGCCATCCCTATATTACACATCTTGTCTTATTTACCCCATGTTATGTCTTTTCAAAAATAATAATTTAGGTTTATCAATAAATATTAAACCCACAATGCACATGATACAAAACATTTGAATGGGAAATAATGGGAAGTACTCCTGTACTCCTGTACGTGTATGCTGTTTTATTCTCTATTCTGTCTTCACTGGTGTATGGAGAGAGAGCTGCAGCTGAGGACAGTGGAGCCGGTCTCATCTATCAGTGCCTCGTTAGCTCCACACTGCTCTGCTCCCTCTCCCCAGGACCTGAACGCTGCTTTGATCTGCTCAAGCCAAACACAGGGAGAGAGACGCTCACCCCTCACAGAGAGGATTAAATATCCCTGAGTCGGACATCCCAGCAGCCCCCTCTCTCCTCTCTCTCTCTCTCTCTTCCCCCTTCCCCCTCTTCCCCCTCTTTCCCCTCTTCCCCCTTCCTTCTACACATCCTCCGTCCGTCTGTACCCGGTTATCACTGTGTCTCAGGAGGACCGCGAGGAAGAGGAGGAGACAAGAAAGTAAAGAGTGCACTGCAAGAAAATCACACTGGAATGAAAAAAAAATGCTATTTTGTTATTTTTCCTTGTGTGGGGTTGCTGAGGAGATTGTTATCGACTTTTTATTATTCAGTATTTTTAAAAATGTAGATAGAAATCATTCAAACATTCCAAGATAAAAATAGTGCTAAGATTCTATTATGTTTGTGGAGAAATATATTTAAAATGAATGCATATTTGTTTCTCATGCAGTTTATAATGACACATGTGACCAAAAACCACCGAAGATCATGAATTCCCTTCAGCCATGAGCCAGTACAGCTCCAACAAGCAAAGATATTCTTAAAGTCCAAACATGTTTTAGCAAATGTAAAAAAATAAAAATAAAAATAAAAAATTTACCTTCAACATTATTTCCAGGAATCACACCACTGTTGAATTTGAGTCAAGAAAACACACACTAATTTCTTTATAGAGATACAACTTACAAACAAACAAACAAACAAACAAAAAAATCTCTCAAACTTTTTATATTTTATATTTTGAGATGTACATGTATTTTTTTTCTTGCTTTGGACCACAGTACATGCACAAAAATTATATCATGTCATTTCATATAGTGGCACAATGTTTTGTTTTAATATAATACTAAACTAACTTATTTGCAGGTATTTGCAGGTGATTCACAGTAAAGGTTTATAAATTCTTCCTCTTGCTTGGGCATCTGCAGGTGCTCCTCTGATCAAACAGACGTGACTGTGCTTTACACTAGCAGAGGTTCAGTCTGGGCTACAGGGACCAGCCTGGGATCTCACACAGAGCAGGATTTATTTAAGAGTCAGTCACATGTCAGAGGCACAAGTTTGTTTAAGGGGGAGGAGGAAGAGGAGGATGGAGAATAAAGAGGAGGAAGAGAAGCAGGGGAAGGATGGGAGGAGGAGGAGAAGGAGGAGAAAGAAGAAGAGGAGGAGACATGGGGGAAAGTTGAGGGTAAAATGTCACATTTTATTCACAATCCACCATAAACAAAAATGTAATTTGGCTAACCTAAAGGTCCACCATGTCTCTGTGGAAATGATATTACATTACCTAAAATGGTCCACTGTATGGGAATAAATGTATTTAGACAAGCACTCACAGTAAGAATGCATTGTAATTAGATAAATGCAAAAGGTGCAAGAGAGAGGGAAGTTGAATGGCAAACTGAGTAATATTCCATGCAAAGCAATAACATCTCCATGGGTAATAATAATAATTCATTGCATTTATATAGCGCTTTTCATGACACCCAAAGCGCTTTACAGTTCATTGTTCATTTACTCCACACTTGGTGGTGGTAAGCTACTTACTGTAGCCACAGCTGCCCTGGGGCAGACTGACGGAAGCAAGGCTGCCAATCTGCGCCATCGGCCCCTCCGACCACCTCCAACACTCACTGCACTTTCATATTAGGCAAATGTGGGTAAAGTGTCTTGCCTAAGGACACAGCGACAGTTTTTTGCAACTGGCACCCCACTGTGGCACCTGGAATTCCCAGTGGTCTCCGATCCAAGTACTAACCAGGCCCTGCCTTGCTTAGCTTCTGAGATCTGACAGGATCAGGCTTTGACAGGCAGGTACGGCCACAAGTGGGTGATGGATCCTTCACAAGAGAAGTGACATAATGCACCTTTAAGTATATACAATTTAATTTTAAAACAGTGTAGTTTGTGCACCACAATTAAAATTTGGTTAACAGATCTGCTGTATCATAGAACACAGAGCTGCAGACAAACAGAAGGTTCAAGCTGAGCCGAGTGACTCAGAACAAAACTGAGATGGCACGAACAGAGGAAGAGAAACAAGAAAATTCCTCCAGTGAATCCCAAACAATAACATGATTTTTATATTACCTGTGCAGAAAACCTCAAAAGGCTTCTACAGTTGTTTCTGAAAAGCCAGCATTACTATAATATATCAATGAACATATATAGCAATCAACTGAGAGCAATCTTCTTTTATCAAGTTAAAGTAAAGTTTTTTGTTTTTTTTTACATATAGTGATAATAATAATCATGGCTACACCTAAATGTGTTCATCTATAAATTTTTTGTTGTCAGTTTTTGTGATCAGTTATTCCATACACCTCCCTTTGTTTATTTAATCAGATAATAACCGAAAACTGAACTTTGCAATTAAAAGCTTTCTATTGTTTACAGTGTGCGAGCAGCTCAGTGACACAAACATACACCTGTTTCTCAAAGTGCACGCAACCAATTACTACCAATCAAATTTAATAATAGCTTTATAATTGGGATTCTAATATCAATATAAATTCATTTACTGTTCCCTACATGCACTGACATGTATCACAACACGCCTTACACAAACCTTTCTTATCTGCGTAATATAAAAACAGCCCAGAACACGGCCACAGTAATTCTTATCTCTCTAATTATGACAGCTAATTACTGCACCTTTACACCACTGTGAGAAACCGCAATACAGAAACGTGTGCATCTCCGACTGCAGTTTTACTCTTATCTGTGGTGAACTGGTTGCCTGGAAGAATCCATGACTCATCGCTGTACCAGCGAGTGAGTCTGGTAACGTTTGATCCACAGAATACGCTGCGGTTGCGCGTAGACAGACAGCTAAGTGAACCAATCAGAGATTGCGCCATCTTGATTCAAAACTGAGGCGGAACTTCCGCTGCCTAAGAGTGACTTTGCGGGCAAAGGCGGGTGCACTGACGTCACCATCTTTGAACGAATCAGAATCGCGGAGTCGGTTTGGAACCGGAGGAGCGAGAGTGGATGGAGAGTGTCCAAATGGTATCGCGGTGTATAGGAAATACAGAGAGATATCATTTGGCTGGCCAGGTAAGTGAACTGGAGATTGGAGAGTAATGAGAGAAACCTGAGCAGACAGGTGGGAGGCCTCAGCATTGGCAGATAACATGGGCCTCTGCTTTGTTCATTGCACCAGTGTGTTACATTATAGTGTGTTTTAATACGCTCCTACAATCAGGGTTTAATGCAAGCTCTCTTTCTACTCTTGTTTTTTAGTGAGCTTAGGCAAATCATGATCTCTTTAGATGTTCAGTTTAGATCTGGGTTTCTGTTTTGGGGGTTTGGCCACTTCTTACCACTTTGTTTTGGTCACATTTGTCACAGTGAGGGACAGGAGGACACTGGACAAACTGCTCTCCATCATGGACACCCATAGAGGGACAGAGGAGCTCACACAGGACTACGTTCATACCATACTACATACAACTATACAACACCTCACCTTTATGTAACAAGTAATACTCACTAAAACTGAATTTATTTATTTGATTTGATATTTTATTTTACATTTTATTACTTATTTTTCTATTTTATTCTGATTTGTACATATACACTTATTATTTTTATTTTTATAATTATGTCTCATTTGACACTGGTCTATTCCTTTTTTTTTCTATTCCATCTATTTTTGTTACCCTCTATTATATATTATATTTGATGGGTGAGCTACTGTACCCAAATAATTTCCCTTGTTGATCAATAAAGTCTAAGTCTAAGTTTTGGGCATGAAATAGATTAGATTTTATCACCTTTCCTTTGGTCAACCTCTATTTTTACAATACAGTCATTTTATTTAGGGATGCACCGATCTTATGCTGGTATCAGAGATCGCTCCAATACTGAAAAACTTGCTGGATTGGATATGAGCTTCCAAATATATATCGTACATTAATGCATACGGCCCATGTATAAGACACAGAAAGTCTCATAATGTTTAAACTTTTATTTATACAAAGGTGTTCTGTAATTACTTGAGATATAAATAACAACTACATAACATTTGGATCAGTTTTCTCTTATTTTATTTTTGTTTAAACTGTAAAAGCTGGATTGGTGCCTCCCTAGTTTTGTTCTTGTTTGTTTATTGAATGTTCAGGGCTTAAAACACAAAAATGATTTCTATTGGAGTTGACATGCTTGACAAGCTTCTCAAAGTGATATAGTATAAACATTATTCATTCACTTGCCACACTCAATGGTGGAACCTGAAAACTCCTGTAAACATAAGCGTGGGGCTGACTGACAGGACACATGTGTCTATTTTTATTACTGGTAACCTCAGCTACCACCATCCACTCACTCACTAATGCCTTGTCTTTATAAATAGGAGTGTCTTGCCCAAGGACACAATAGCAGAATGCACTACACTGACTGTCACTCCATTTACATTGCAAACCCATACAGGGATGTCCAAACGTGTTTTTCAGTGAGGGACAGATATTGAAACTTTGGATTGGGTCAATAGAGTGACTCATTCAAAAATGTCCATGTGTGAGGTTTGGCAAAGCATTAGAACTCTATTAAGGCTTAGGACCTTTATGTCCTGTTTGTACCACAACAAAAATAAGTACTTATTATTTGGGTCGGTTTACCAAAAAGCCTGATCCACACACCAACGCAACGCAGGATTTTTTCTTACCGGGTAAAAAAAATATCACATCCACATGGGGAACGGATCAGTAAAATATCACGTACACATGGCAATGGAATGCTTGCTGAAAACGACGCAATACACATGCCACGCCTCTATGTGCACTGTAAGCCCGCCCCATCCGAAAGTTCTCTCTCCATTCTGCGTCCACAACAACGCCATTCACAAAGTTGTCCCACCAGCCACTTGTTCTTCCAGGTCTCACCCAAAATGTCCTTCTTTTGGCACGTCTAGTAACACGCCGTGGCGGGTTTAAAAGAATCTGGCACATGTTGTGCTGTAAGCGTCTCTGCTGCTCGCCTAGTTGGTATAACTGCAGTACATTTTCTTTCAAAAATGCAAGTAAACTTAGCAGTGACTGCAGCACTGCTACTACTGCTACTCTGGTGTCCGCCATGGTCACTGTCTTGTTACGAATGAATGTTGCGCGTGAGGCTGCTATTTGTTCTGGCCATGTGGTTGTGACGTACTGGCCATGTGGTTGTGACATAGGCGTAAACAATTCCGTTCTACTCGTCCAGACGACTCCGCAACGGTAACGTTGCCAGAGTTTTCCACTCTGGAACCCGTTCCCAAAAAATATTGTTTTGGGGTACCCAGAACGCTGGTGCCATGTGGACGCGAGACCGAAACGATAAAAAACTTTATCGGATTCACTCCTCAACATTGCTGTGTAGACAGGGCCTGAGTGCCAAGGAAAGTTCTGACACGCCTATAGTATCAACTTTAAAGGTACAGTGTGTAGGATTCGTGGCGCATAGGTGGATGGTGCTATTCCACTTCCTCTTTTGGCTACGGCAGACCTCGAGGGTCACCCGGGCGCGCCGTAATGCAGACAGCTCGCGTACCCGGCGCTGTGCGAGCTCTCGCCGACAACTACGGTATAAATAAAACGCGGTTCCGCGGTCACATTTTTTTTTCTTTTCGCATGAAAACACACATTCCTGATGGTGTACCATGACACTCTACACATCAAATGAAACCTTACAGTCTCCTCTTTTTGACTATGCAATTCATTTCCCAGCACAACAATCACTCCCTGAGCACATGGGGCTTTTATACAGAAAAGCACAAAACGAGGTTTGTTACTTAGCTTACCTTTGAAGGCTCTGCACAGGTCAAACTCTGTATTTCACCATAAACTTGGTCTCAATCTGTCCGTAAGGATCCAGCGAATAAAATCCAGTAAAACAATTTAGTCCAAAACACGTGTTAGATCCATTACGACGTGTGATACAGCAGCTTGTCTTGTTTACCCAAAACCACGAGGCTCCCCCTCCCCCCTCCCCTTCCCCGGCTCCGCTCTCCTTTTCTCCTTCTCTCCCTCATGCAGCGCGGCTGAGCAGGCGCTAGCAGGAGCCTAGGCGAAGGATGAGCCCAAATGTCCTTCTGCGGCTCTCGTATTCAAAATGGCTGCCTCTGCATGGGGAAGATCCCCCTTTTATGTGACTATATCTAAGTCCAAAATAATACTTTGATTTCATGATGGAAGTGAAAAGGCTTGGAAAACAATGTATTTTTGAATGGGTATCTTCAATTTCAGTAATTAACGGGTAAAAATCTTACACACTGTCCCTTTAAGTGAGAAAACCAGTAAATCAAAAGTTGTGGTCTGTTGTGGCATAGTAAATAAATTATCCAGTCCTTGAACTCAAAAGAAAATATTGTGGTAACATAAGATAAGATAATCCTTTATTGTGTACCATGGGATAAATTTGTCTTGGGACAGAGGGCCACGTGCTTTAACACAGAGAAAAGACAACACAGCAACAGAGGCCCAGACAAACAGACATCTGCCATTGAACCAAAATAAATAAGTGACCAAGAACAACCACAAGAAACTTATGTGCAGTTTGGATTGCAGCCTGTGAGAGGTGTCTGCATTATCACCTATCTATGTCTACTTCTACTTTTTCTCTGAGTTTAGCAATTTAATGGCTAATGGTACCAAAATAAAATTAAAAGTAATCCTTCCTATTAACACACATCATTCAAAAAGCCGACAAACTACCTCTAAGTCTACATTTTTCCTCACTAGTTTGCTGCGTCTGGTTTGTTCCGGAGGTGTTCACTGGGGCCGTGGGCTGTGGTGGATCAGAGGCAGAGGTCAGGGCCCTCTTTGGGGTTAATACAATCACAGCCTCTGCTTCCTGCTGTTGGAGAGCTCTGACATGACAGTGACAAATTGCCCAGTATTTATTCAAATGGTGAAACAGGATCCTGTGGCTGTGCTGTAATGTGTGTTTTTACACTGTTTGACCTCACTGATGAGTTAACATGTACAACTTTATAACAAGAGGAGGGAGCTGCAGGGAGACAATTAAATGGCCTGTTTAAAGGGGTTAGGATGTTCAAAACATAAACATGTGATCCAAAACTCTTAAAAATAAATCACCTTTTACATTTTTTCACCATTCTTTTTATACTACTATACTGTGTATAGTACTACTATATACTACTATACTGTGTATAGTACTACTATATACTACTATACTGTGCGGCTGGTGTCGTCAACATTTCCTGGGAGTGTGAAGTTAACTGAAAGCACTATTCTGTTAGAAGCTCTGTTACTTAAGTTAGACATAATCTGAGTTTTATTTTAACACAATCAGACCAGAAAGTGCTGACTTGGTTGGAACTACAACAAATGAGATTTGCACTTAAACAAGTCTCTCTCACATAAAATTATCAGTATCTATAGCATTAGCCAATAGATACTGAGCGCTTGCCTGGTGATCCAGGGGTTGGCAGTTCGAATCCCGCTCTTGACGGGTGGACCACATGTGATCCAAGCTCCCACAGATGAGCGCTGCCGTTGTGTCCTTGGGCAAGACACTTAACCCCACCTCGCCCCCAGTGTCTGCGGACACTGGTAGCCCCCATGGCAGAAGATACATCGAGGCCCGTTGTGACGTGAGCCACCTGTGGGAGGATTCTCCAGCCAAGGTCCTGACCAAGCCGAAGCAAGAAGATCGTGGAGATGGTCCCCGGGCGCGCCTCGGGTGCAGCCCACTGCTCCTGATGACGGGATGGGTCAAATGCAGAGGACAAATTTCTCTAAGGAGACAATAAAAGGCTTATCTATCTTATCTTATCAACAGTTTTTCAGTTAGTCACTCTCACCTTTTGGTTGAAAATCAAACATATAAACACCAAACCATGGACACCAGTATTGATCACAGGCTCCTGAAAGTGTGTTATCTAGATCTATTTTGTCTTTTTAGTCTTTAAATGTGTGAATTGTGTCACCATGGTAACTTATTAACATTCCACCAATAAAGATGCATGTGGAACACCTCCAGCATGATATCATTGCAAAATATCAATATGTTGTACATCCTACGCTTATGTTTCTACCCTGTTTTAACTGAAGAGAGCACTTTGAGTTGTATGTGCATTTAAGTTGCTCAATAAATGACAGTTTGAAGCAGCGTTGTGACGGACCGCCCGTAGTTGCCCCGTCATTTCCCGGCCGGCATGTCTTTCTCTGGCCCGAGAGCATGCCTTAGCCGGCAGAGCACGGGAAGCTCTCCCTGCTTCTTTATTGCTTCTTCTCATTGTAAATATGTGCTGTGGTGTGAGTAAAAATAATAATAAAAAAAATTTAAGTGAAGTTTTTGTGACTGAACTATCGTTTTCCCATTTATTCTATACAAAAACGTAACAAGCATAAAGAAGTGTTCTACAGGGGTCAAATCTGGAGCTGTTGTAATTTTAAGATTGCAAGAATGCAACAATAGACAAAAAAAGTAATTTCTGAGGAAGGCAACAGAGAGCAGCCAACACATACAACAATAGCAGGTCTAACTATAAGAAATGATTAGAACATAATGTATTTGAATCAAGAATCTTGCAAAAGCCCCATAGTAAAGACTATAGCAGTTTGTAAATTGGAATGGTTTCAATCAATTCTAATAACTCTCTGAACTTTAAAACTCCTTGCCCACTGTATGAAATTCACTTTCATTTGTACAAAACCAGATTTCAAAAACAACCAAAGCAGTGAGAGGCACATATCCTCTTCTCCTCTCTCTCTCTCTCTCCTCTTTGGGTTATTGATACAGTGGCTTACAGAGATCCGGGAAGTGGATGAAATCAAACCTTCCACACACATGCAGAAATTGGCATAGAACAGGATGATTCATGGAGAGGTTAAACAGGGAACCTATGGAGACTTAACTTTGAAAATGTGCACCTGCTCCACTGAGATCTCCAGACTGTGGGTGTGGGAGGAGTGGGTTACATTAGCCATACAAGTGTAAAACTTTGGAATAAACTTTAGGAAGAAACAATCTGTTCAACATCTTAAGAACAAAGCAGTTTATGGTATAATGTTTAATGAAGATTTTAAGTTTTAGATAGTTGGTGTTTACATTGTGGTAGATTGTCATTGTAATGACAGCACTTATCTTGTATATTTTTTCTGTATTTTTAGAGTTCTTCTGAGATTCATCAAAGACTACTACTAGAAAATCTTTGTCTTCTTCAAGTAGCTGGGACACATGATGTGGTCATATGTGAGCACAAGCTGCAGGTCATGGCATGTGATGGACCACCTGATGGAATGAATGTTACCTGCCAAAAAACTCTTTTATTTTAATGATGTGAAGTGAGTGGTCATGCATTAAGTCTTCACTAATATGTAGCCTTTGTATCATGTGTCTTCTGTTACTTTACACCACACCAGTTACTTACAGTAATCTGTAAAATGAATCAGCTACTGTGATTCATTCTCTCTGTCGTAGCATGCAGGCAGCAGAGCTGGAGCTCTGTCTGTACAGTTCTGTATTCAGTATTCTGTGGCCTTTTCTTCTTTTCTTATACAGCAACCAGAAGCTTATGATATCACAATACGATTTCCAAAAAAGAATCAATTTACTAGTTAACAAGTTAGTACGTAAATACATATACATGTACATACTATGAAAAACCAGGGCGCACAACCACTCTACTGCCTCGTTAGAAAATATAACCTTATGTAGCTGCATTTACTTTAATTTAAAGTCGTAGTAATTAGTGCCAAAATTAGCATAATAGTAACAACCATGTAATCAATACTTCCTAAATGTAACATTACCCTAAATAGTGCAAATACTGAGGGCCGCAAAAGTTTGATAACTAGCTAGAAGTTAAATATTGACTCTTGTTTTATCTTTTTATGTACAGTATGTCTTGTTAAAATTAAGGGACGAGAACACCTGCACCAGGCTGTGTGTGCTGTATCATCTAAACATGTCACTCCTGGGAGGGTCTACAGCAGTGATCATGGTCTAACCCACCTTAATGCCAGGTCCAGTAATAATTTGTCTCATATTCCTGTGAAACATGAACTAATTCTCCATCTGGGCAGTTCTCCTTCAGACCAATATAAGAACTCAATATTTGGAGCTGGGTCCTGGGCACTGCACCCATCACTGCCCCATAGAGGGTACCTCAGCAGCATGAACACGCAGCCAAACAAATTAGAATTTTAACCAACAAATAAACAAACTTTTTATTGAAATTTAATTGAATTACACTCACTTGAAACCTACTGTGAATATCATTTAGCATCCTTGAGTCCTTCTTCCCTATTTTTATTTGTCACTTTGTTCAATCTTTTTAAATTAAATTCTATACGATATCTCTGTCTTGAAGAGTTGTCCCAAACTTCATAATTTACCATTCTTCTTGACGGGAGGACTGCAGAGATTACATAACTTTCACTCTGTATGTAAAGTGTTTTGCAGTTCTTAGTTTAACAAAATATTTTCCGTCCTCCTTGGCTGTGTCCTCTTGTGTTTTTCTTTTCCTTTATCACTGCTCGGGGGACAGACTGACATTCAAACTGCTGCAAATGACACTACACGAATCCCAGTACTCTCTTTACTCATATCTCTCACCATTCTTATAGTTTTGCCTCTTGTTCAATTGTTTCCATGGCAATTAGTCACAGGCAGAAATCCCCAATAGGCGTACTGGTGTAATCAAACATCTTTTTCCTGTCCATTTAACACTGGGATTAATTTCCTACAAGGTTAATTAAAGAGGCCCATCAGACAGCGCTGATTATAGCAAAGGTTACTGTAGCTGCAGCTCAGTGTGTTCCTCACAGGCACCCGTACAGACAATCCATATTTAAACAGATATGGCCCAGTATGAACTGTGAGTGCCAGCTTAGCCCAAATTCAATTAGTAGTTCATTTTATGTGTATGTGGCCAGTGAAAATGCCTGTGGGTTAACTGATGTTGATAAGCAAAGGGAAATTACAGGTTTCTTTGTTTTGACAGTGTTGAAATCAGATAAATAAAGCAAAAAAAAAGTCTGACTAAAAAAAACAGAGAACAAATGAATCTAAGTTAAAGCTGTAAAGCTGAAATTTATAAATGTGTCAGTGTCAGTAAGAAAGCACCCCACAAATCCAAAAATGAAATGCAACACATTTTTGAATTTTCCCTGAACTCTGAAATTGTCTTCAAAATATGTTTTATGTCTTATAAATTATATTGTTGTAGTATTGATACATTCCCATTACACAATACATTACACAACTGAGCAAGGAGCCTGAAAACAGATACTTTGTTCAAACAAGTCCTTCAAATGTGAATGGTCTCTTGCTTGGACTAAAATATCTCACTGTAGCCCTGTACTGTCTGTATTGACCATGTCTCCCAAATGTGAACCAATTGTGGCCACCTCTGCCCTCCACAGCGTCGCCCCGGAGAACAAAGGTCGCCATGACAGGTATAACAAGCAGCACAAAACATTCAACTGGTTTCCATAACAGCGAGGTCAAAGTCCATACCCCCTATTGTCTTCTGCACCCCCACCTCCGCCCCAAACACACACCCACATGGGCAGTTTCCATGTTTTTTGGGGACATTCACGTACATTCATTCCCCAGAGACCAACCATAATTTTAACCATGCATACTACTTAATAACCAAAGCCCTAACTCAACCTATCTTAAGCAATATATGAATTTTGAAGTGTGTTGCTGGTCTAATAATAAAGGATGCACGTTATGGGGTCCTCTCTGAATTAAAGGGCCTGTATAGATATACTGTAAAAAGCCCTGAGGGTAAAAAAGAGACCACTCTCTGCTGCCTGAATCTAATCTAATTATAAAGCATTTTTTGTCTAATAAGTATGATGTGTGCATTAGCATAGAAGTTGTTGTTGACTTTACCATGACACAAACTCTATGAAAAGTGCTTATGAACTCTAACCTGGCTCACTCCAGACTGATAAGTGTATCACTCTGACCTGAGTTCTACACACATCTGGAATGGCTCCCACTGAAAGTGTTTAGAAAAAGGAGGGACTTGCAGCAGAATGTCTCGAGCTGATTGAGCAAACCACCCCGGAGTACCTAAAGTACCAAAGTACCAAAGTTTTTTGTTTTGTTTTTTGTTTTGCCAATCACGGCAAACCTGTCAAAATGACGTATCCAACTTGATCCAGGTAAAACCAAAACAAGTGTCATGCTGGAGAGGGAAGACGTCAATAAACAAATGTAGCCCTTTTTGCAATACAAATTTGCGCATTAAGGGCGGAAAGCCACAATCAACGACCTCTAGTGCACCCATATTTGTTTTGCTCCATGTAGGCTTGGCATTTGTGGTTGTTGTCATGTTGTCTGAAACACCTCCCCCATAGAAGCCCTAGGATTGGGTCCACCACTGCAGGAGTCGAGTTTAAACTGCACAGAGGGAGCACCTCAAGATGGATTGTCTTGGGTTTGTGAACTCACAAATATCAGGAGAATTCATGTTGCTGTTCAAGGTTATATAAAGTAATCATGGGAAATAATTGAGATGCCTGGAATGCGTAAGGTAAGTAAGTGAGCAATAAATTTGGGCCATTGCAAAACATTTAAAATGAAATTAATAATAATAATAATAATAATAATAATAATAATAATAATAATAATAATAATAATAATAATAATAATTATTATTATTATTATTATTATTATTATTATTATTATTATTATTATTATTATTATTATTATTATTATTATTATCTGGTATAGAGCCTAAACCCTAATTTTAACATATTTAACCCCTATCTGAACTTTGAATCATGTTGTTGATTTGATAACAAAGGACTTACATAATACAGACCTGATTTTTTTTTCTCCATAGGCTGGTCCCTGTGATTTGAGTGTATATACAGGTTTTAGTCCCCAAAATGCAATGAATGCCAGTTCACAGTCAGACCCTACCCAGCCTGGTCCTGTTTACGCCTCACAGAGAGACGGAGCCCTTGGGTGACACATGTGCGGCTTCATTAGCATGCTAATTGGAGGTGAGCCTGTGTGGTGTGGAGGTGGCACAGAGCAGCCCCAGTGTATTAATCACGGACTTGGGCTGAACCAGCTGACTCCCCCATGCCCCCCTCGTACAGTCCCCGTGCAGTCTGGTCTGCTCTGTGCTCCTTAGTTCCCCCCCAGGCCTGCGGGTTGAATCACCCCCCTCCTTTCATAATCTTCTCTCTCCCCCTCTCTCCCTCCATTCTCTTTCTCCCCTCTGCCTCCTCACCTCCAATTCTCTCCTTCCTCTTCCACCCCTCTTCAACCCCCTTCTTCTCCTCTCCCTCCTCTCTCTGTCATTTCCTCCTCTCTTCTCCCTCTCCTTCTTCTCTTTCTCTCCTTTCTCCTTTCTCTCCTCCTCTCTCCCTCCTCTCTCCTCCCTCTTCTCTTCTCCTTCTCCTCTCTCCTTATCTCCCTCCGCTCAACTTTCTATCCTCTCCCCTCATCTTTCCTTCCTCTCTCCCTGCTCTCCCCGTTTTCCTCTCTCACGCCCTCCTCTCCTCTTTTCTCGTTCATTTCCTCCTCTCTCCCTCTATTCTCCCTCTCCTCTCCCTCCTTTCTCCCCTTTCTCTTTGTCCTCACCTCCCCCCTCCTCCCCCTCTTCACTCTCTCTTCTCCCTCTCGTCTCTCTCTTCTTCCTCCCCTCTGTCTCTGAAGCAGGGCTCTTTTACTCAGGGCCCAGCTGGTGAAGAAAGTGCACAAGGAAACCAGTGTGTTTTGTCCATTTATTTGTGTGAGCTTTGAGTCCCACAGCAAAGGTGCCATAGAGAGTAAGTGCTGAGCTTTTTTAAAAATTGAAAACACTGGATATTACAGTTAGTGTAAAAGTCGCAGTTTATGCACCATGAGACAGTTTTTAGACCTCCTCCATCACATTACAAGGTTTCTGTATAAGCATTTATAAGAACAAACTACCTCATAATGTCTCAATCCCACTGTCAAAAGAACAAGTACAGTGGTGCACAAGCTCCTTTGGACACAGACTCCTCTTTAGGCTGTGTTAAAGGTCCTATGTTACACAAAATTGACTCTTGTGAGTTTTGAGCGATGTTATAACGTCAAAAACATACATAGAGTTATGTTTTGTTCCTTTCAGACAGTTAGTTTGTTACTAGTCTGGTATTAGTCTACATCTCCAAAACTCAAAATGCTCTGTTTCACCTCGTGATGTCATGTAATGGTAGTTTTCAACAGCTACCTTTCACCTTTAATTCAGTAGAGATTGGCAATTGCAGGGCTGGAATGATCCAAAATTCTAATCAAGGTGTGTGGAGTTGCACTTCCTGTATTACCACATGACATCACAAAGTGGACAAGTGTTTTGAGACAGAATCTCAGCATAATTACGCAGGGTTTGTGTGTTGAACATGAGTGATGAAAAAACAAAAGGTTTGTTTTTGATGAGGAAACAACAACAAGATCAACAACACAGATCAGAAAATAATGTAATATGGGCCCTTTAACATTTGTCATTGCTCCTGAACAAGAGTATTTTATTCCTGATGTGGGTATGGTCTGGTCCTGTTCTAGTCCTTGTTTAGTTCTGGTCTAGTCCAGATTTAGTTTCAGGTTTAGTCCTGATTTAGACCCAGTTTTGATGTGGCAAATGTGCATCAATGTGTGCTTTGTCCTCCTTGGCTGGTTTTAGAACTGGTATTGTAGATTTGTTTTTTCCTAATCCTGATTTAGATCTAGTGGAACACAAAAGGTCAAATATTGTGCAAATAAATATATCGTGTAAAAAGTTTGAGAACCACTGTTATAACCAGGGACTTGCACAGGGGGCTTGCTCAGGTTGCCCGGACAACTGCCCCTGTGCTCTCCTGGACTGACGCTGCCCTTCCAAGTAAAAAAATAAATAAATAAATAAATAAATAATAATAATAATAATAATAATAATAATAATAATAATAATAATAATAATAATAATAATAATAAATTGCTCAAAAATCGCCACTCAAAACATTTTTCCTAAAATAAAAGCAGCCTCATTCGCTTCCATTCGGACACTGAGAGTGAAAGTAAAAGGGGAAGTGGGATGTCCGTGAGCCGGACCGGTTCATGAGCGGCGGTCACTGGAGCTCCGTGAGCCCGCCTCTGCCTCCCCCGGCGGCGGCCCGACTACGACCTCAGATCAGACGAGAATTTAAGCATATTACTAAGGGGAGGAAAAGAAACTAACCAGGATTCCCTCAGAAGCGGCAAGCAAAGAGGGAAGAGCCCAGTGCCGAATCCCCGTCCGAGGGGCGGGCGCGTACAGAAGTCCGCTTGCCCGGTGTCGATCAGGAGCCTGAGTCCTTCTGATAGAGGCTCAGCCCGTGGATGGTGTGAGGACGAGACGGCCGCCCGGTGAAGGTGGCACGCAGCTGGGGCAGTGCCTCCCGCACGGACTTCACCACTTCCCAGGGCCCAGTGCCCGCTGCTGGTACACGTAACCAGCACCTGACCCGAGCCTGCATGTGAAAAGATTGTCGCAGTTATCTTAACATTGTCGTAAAAGGTGACATTGAGATTTATAACAAATGATCACCATGAAGGTTTATGAATTCAATAAAAATGTTCATAAATACATGTTCAGTTTGCCACGTTTAGCCTAAATAATCAGGCAGCTAGCTAGTCTGCAGACAAGGAACCCATTATTTAAATAGGCTGCTAACTTTGTGGTAGGCAAACTAAGCGGGAAAGGGGAGCACATCACTGCAGGGTTGGCTAAGAAAAAGCCAACCAGCAGGTGAGACAGGGACATTGCACTGTGATAAAGATGAGATGATACTGTGTAGGCCAGGCATGTCCAAACTATGGCTCGTGGGCCAAATGCGGCCCTCAAACAAATTTTTCATGGCCTTCAGGCTTCCAGGTGAATTGGCCCAAATTACCGTGAGCAGAACTTTTGACTGCAAGTTTTAAAAAATTTTACTTTGATAAGACAATATTTATTATTTATTGTGTGGTTTTGAGCATCATAGCGTGAATAAAGGACTGATAGCTCATTCTAATCTGTTAAACATGCAATTATTATCAATTATTGAGTGTTCTGAGCACCAGTCTTTGGCCCTCGATCGGCCCTCTGCTTCGTCTGTGTTTAGACATGTGGCCCTTGATGAAAAAAGTTTGGACACCCCTGGTGTAGGCTAATTGATTAATTAATCAGACTCATATTTTAGCCTACTACTGGCAATTTTTCATAATTACATTACATTTAAGACGAGGAGCAGCCACAAGCCTCCTCCAGACGTTTCATACAGCCTGTGATTGGTTATATGGGGGGTTGGTTTGCCCTTTCTTCAGGTCAGAGCAACTGCCCCTCAAAATTCCTGTGCACGTCCCTGGTTATAACATAAACATTCCTGGCATCCAATGTTTCAAACATGCAATTCACAACATGTCAAATAAGTAAGTGAGTCCCCTGTTGGGTTTTGAGTATTTGTGAAGAGTTTTTGTCAAACGTAAATATTTGTCAAAGTTAATCATTAACCATTCAGTCCTGTCCGTTGTATCCTTAGGCAAGACATCTTCCCGCCTTACCTCCAAAGGGTCAACAGATGGAAATCAGCCCTAGGGTAAAATACAGCATGATTGTACATTGATGAGACCTGTTCTGTGTTCACTTTGCCTCTTTAATAATTAGTCAAAACAACAATGGAGCAACCTCTTGCTCAAGTTATCGTTATTATAAGTTATTATAAGTTATAGTTTTACATTCTCAAATTTGATCTGTGTTTGACTTAAAGTGAGTCCAAATTTCTGTGTATCCTTTAATGTCCTTGTGGTATCTGATGACTCTGAAGTGTTAAACTGATACAGCGCTGATATGAGACAAGAATCAAGTCCTTAACAGAAAGATGGAGAGAAAGAGAGATGAAAAAGAGCAAGTGAGAGAGAAAGAGGGAGAGAAAGAGAGAGAAGAGAGAGGGAGAGAAAGAGAGAGAGAGAGAAAAGGATGAGAAAAAGCAAGGAGAAACGGAGGCGATGAAGCAGCCAAAAGTAACCTGCTGTTACTGTAACGAGGGACCCTGATAACACAGTAATAACAGGCTAATCGTATTTGGGTTCAGAAACCACAACATGCTAATTCAATTAGCTTAATAAGCCCCTGTAGATAAAGGGCTTGTTTCGACTGCACTGATTGGCTCAGGGTCCCAGGGAGGAGGTCCTTGGGGGGCAGGACATCTTTGAATACTCCGCCAGCAGAGGGGGAACTTCCTGTGTTTCCAATGTTTGAGTTGAGTTTAAACTTTATGGTCAGAAAATGTGTGAAACTGTTTACACTTCATATATGTAAAATGAAAAGAGCTTCCATTCCAGACCTGCAATTTAATTATGATTTCAACTCAATGATTTAAAAATGGAAATCAGATTTTAGAAATATATATTTGTAACAACATGAAATACAAATTGCCAATTGCTGTAATGATATGGATTGCAGATTTTGGACTGTTCAAAAAATACAACTACTCTGAACTGTTCTACTGTGAAGAAATGAGCAAAACAAATCAGTGAACAGTATATGTATAGCATTTCTGAAACAAATAAATGAAGGCTATAAGTATACCTTTACCTATCTTACTTACTTATTTGTATGGTCAGATTACAACAACACATCTTAGAACATATTTGGCAATTTAGAAATGTGATATGACAGCTATGTATTGTGAGATAATTACTTCAAAGTTTCACATTTCTCAAACTTCTCTTATTGAGATGAAAGATGATGCAGATTCCCCAAAGCACTGTCTCCACTCCTGCTAAATTCCACATTGAGAAGAGTGAGTGTGCGATCCCTTGAAACTTTCTTTTATTGTTTATATCGACAAACACGCGACACAAAAGCCAAACAAAACCAGCTTGGGGTCTATTGTCCTTCCTCTGTGTCTCCCTCTCTCCCTCCGTCTGTCCCTGCTCACGGCGCTTTGTAAAAAAAAAAAAAAAAATGCTTGTATTGTTTCAGGCTGAGAATGGGACGTTACATCGCACTCAATTGGCAGCTGAGCCCTTTTGCTGATTCTCCACACAATATTATACAACCCAAACATGCATACGCCCAAACCAGGACCCCCCTCCTCACCCCTCTGTGCCCCCGTCCCCTCACTGTGAAATCTGTATTCTCTTTTTAACCCTTTGTTTCTGTGCAGACGAGCTATAATCTGTTTACAGTGCGAGGAGGAGGCTTTTGTGGGTCCCATGCACATCTACAGCACATAATCTGTGAGCCCTGAGCCAGCTGACTGCAGCAAAATGTAGCGCCACCTTCTTTTAGAAATTTGCAAATGTTTATATTTTTGGTTAAAAGGTCTATATTAAGCTATGTTCTGGTCTATGTTATAATTTTGTTTCCTCATCACAAACATACGTACCTCGGGTTTTGTTTTGTTTCATTCACTTCATTGTTTAAGCTGAGTCTCTCAAACAGAAAACACTCTGTTCCACCTTGTGATGTCATGTGGTAATACAGGAAATGCTG
Organism: Paratrypauchen microcephalus; assembly: GCA_036785185.1. Classification (NCBI taxonomy): domain Eukaryota; kingdom Metazoa; phylum Chordata; class Actinopteri; order Gobiiformes; family Gobiidae; genus Paratrypauchen; species Paratrypauchen microcephalus. The sequence goes on along the minus strand of JAVJIX010000062.1, from coordinate 2,801,448 downwards.
CACTGTATTTTTAAACTCCACACACCTTCACTAGAATCATTTGGATTATTTCAGATCTGGAATTGCCAATCTGTACTGAACTAAAGGTAAAAAGTTAACTTGAAAACTACCGCTTTGTGACATCACAAGTTGGAACAGAGCATTTTGATCTTTGGAGATGTAGACAGACAAATGAATAAAAGGATTACTCAAACATGTGTGAATGAAACAAAACACATCTCTGGGTGTGTTTTTGATGAGGAAACAAAATACAGTATAAAACAAAAAATGGTGTAATGTAGTTCCTTTAAACATGCATCTGATTATTATTACTCTTCGTTCGTAGGTTTCCACACCAATAGTAAAAAGAACACACAATATTGTAAATGAGCAAATAAGTCTCTTGATTTATCAGGCATTAGTGGTTCTGTTGACCTAAAATGATTTTAAATAGCTAATCCTACACATTTTACATTTTGCATGCACCTTATCCCTCTCCTTCTCCTCTACTCCTTTATGCTTCACTTATTCTTCTATATAGTTCCATACAGATATAAAATGGGGGATGGTGCAGTGATGAGGAGATAAGAGGAGAAGCGTAAGGGCGTGGGGAGAAACCGCCGTAAACAAGAAACTTATATTTAAACTAGGATTTGTTCAGAACCAGGAGGCCACGGCTGGATCCTTATCAGCACAAATATCCACAAAAACTATAACATAAGGCAGGATTTCCCTACACTGAAAAACAGAATATCTACATTTAAATTACTCAAACTGATTTTTTTGTTTTGGTTTGAAGTTCCAGCTCTTTATTACTGACTGCTTTTAAAATTATCTTTTTTTTTTTTCTTTTTTTTTTTTAAATTATCCTTTATTTATCCCTGTAGGGAAATGATTTGACCTAGCCTTTCAGGAGCAGTGGGCAGCATATCTTTCAGGCACCTGGGGATACAACTCCATGAGCTTATTGCAAGGCTTTGGTCAGGACCTCAGGTGGAAGATTTTTACCTATGGAGCATTTTTTTGTGTTGTGTTTTCTGTCCAAAGAATAAGACATTTTCATTTAAAGGTGCACAACTATGTAACTTTTTTGAACCTCTTTTTTTGGCCACCTGCTACACTGCACAGTCAGTGTTGGGACGAATGCATAAAAGAAAATGTGTTACATATTCCATTACATGGGCAAGTCAGAGTACTGAATACTGAGTTCTGAATACCTGGAATACTTTTACACCAAGTTGCATTATATTTTAGTAAAAAAAAATGCATCTAGTGTCACAAAATGACTTATTTCTGTTGCAATTAGAAGAGGAAAAATGCTACCCATGGTGCTTTCTTTTTTCTCAACAATAACTTGCATAACTTTATTTTAATTTAAGATAGTAACTGAATTCTGATACTACCAAATGATAGAGGAATACAGGTATTCAGAGACATGTATTTAGTTCAGTTTACAATTTAGTTTAATATACTCCCCAACACTGTCCACAGTATGGCATTAATGCTTTCTGCATTCTGTGGAACATTCTGGTAAAAGCAATAACCCTCCCATAGTGATACCACCAGGCCAAGTTACAGGTCAAATCTATGGAGAGGAGAGCCTGCTCACAGTAAGAAAACATGTTTTTAAAGGTATTTTCTAGCAACAAGAACACCCTCCATCGGAGAAGTTCCAATTGCACCTTTAATGTGAGTGAAAATGTTTTTCTCCACGGACAGAAAGTCTTCTCTGAAAATTAGAAAAATAAATCTAAACTTGCTCCAAACCTGCTCAAGTCAAGATCAATATTCATAAAGTTGCACTGCGTAACAGTTATATTGGAGGGTCCGCCACCAGCTTGTCTCCATGGAAATATTATTGCTTTGTCTAGAACAGGGGTCGGCAACCTTTACCACTCAAAGAGCCATTTGCACCCGTTTCACACAGTAAAGAAAACACTGGGAGCCGCAAAACCCTTTTGAAATTTAAAATGAAATAACACTGCATATAACGTTTTTTTTTTTACCTTTGTGCCATAGAATTACATTTTGAATATGAACAAACTAAAATAAAATACATTTTAATTAAATACAGTGTTTCGCTGATTTTTTTTATAGTGTATCAACACTTATTGTGTTCTGCATCCTTATTGGCTAAAGGACTGTAGACCTTTGCCGATCCGTCATTACCTGGCCAGCCAAATGATATCTCTCTGTATTTCCTATACAGCGCGATACCATCTGGACACCCTCCCTCCACTCTCGCTCCTCCGGTTACAAACGGACTCCGCGATTCTGATTCGTTCAAAGATGGTGACGTCAGTGCACCCGCCTTTGCCCGCAAAGTCACTCTTAGGCAGCGGAAGTCCCTCCTCAGTTTTGAATCAAGATGGCGCAATCTCTGATTGGTTCACTTAGCTGTCTGTCTACGCGCAACTGCAGCGCATTTTGGACCAAGCGTTACCAGACTCACTCGCTGGTACAGCGATGAGTCATGGATTCTTCCAGGCAAGATCCGTCAGTCATTCTCCTCCGTGTCTCCTGTACAGAATGTGTTCGATCACGAGCAGTGTGACTCTGAAGCAGTGACGGACTGAGCGGTCTGGCATTTGAGCACATGTCAGAAGGGCCGAGGCCGTGCTCTATTACGGATTTGACCACGTGTCCGCGCGCACACTTCTCCGGGTGGTGAATGCGCATCAGTGCGTCAATGCGTTCTCACTACAGTTCTGTGTTTGGTGAAGAGCTGTAGAACCCCTCCCCCCCGTTGCACAGACTACAGGGCCACTTGTAGGTGTAAATTGCCAGGGCCGATGATCCCAGTCCGTCACTGCTCTGAAGTGCTGTATGTTTGCAAGTTTTCTCCCCAACAAAACCCGCAACAGCGCAGCGGCACCAGGCGCCTCGGTCAGAAGAACTGTGAAATACACACATATTTATACACGCAATATAAAGCTGACTACTTCACGGATTTTGCCTATCGTGGGTTATTTCTACAATGTAACCCCCACGATAAACGAGGGACCGCTGTACTGAGCTGCATCAGAGGGATCAAAGAGCCGCATGCGGCTCCGGAGCCGTGGGTTGCCGACCCCTGGTCTAGAATGTTCCACAGTATAGATTAAACCTATGAAAATTCAGATCTGTGGAAAGTCGCCCCTTTTCACAGAAGGAATTACTGTATATTTGAGCAATAGAAACACCTGTAATGAATAAATGCTATATGGATATGTTTAATGTCATACCATGGAACTTTCTAGGGAATGCAACACACATCGCCATGGAGACGAGCATGTAGCAAACGCTCCACCAGAAAACTTGCACAGTGCACCTTTAATTTAACTCCTTTTTCCTGATTTAGTGTTTTTGCAGTGTATGCCTGGCTCTCGTTTTCATCACACGTCACAGTCATTTGGGAGATTAGACAGTGCGGATTAAACAGCACACGGCTTGCCTCCTTTTTGATGCACGCTCAGACTTTTGTGCTCCATTCTTCGCTCTTCTTTTCATTTTCATAAGACCATATTATATCAAGCACTGCTAAGACTCTCACACACACAATACACTCTCTCTGCTGAATCAATGGCTATAACATCCAAACAAGTCATTATGTAAGAAGTAAACAGCGCAGGCTTAGGCAGGTGGCAGTTACAAATTCTCCACAACTGTACATGCAAAAATGCTTGAACGAGACTGCAGAGTTAGACTTAAACAAAATATACAAGTCAGGTTTAAAAATATATAACCAATTATTGATATAGTGATTGATTCATAAATAGCGATAATAATAATTAGCAGTACATTGTAACCAAGTTAAAGATGCACTGTGTAACTTCTATAAGGTCTGAGGGTCTGCTACCTGCTTGCCTCTTTATGGAGATGTTATTTCTTTGCCAGAATGTTGCACAGTATGGCAATAAAAACATCTCCCATTTACATTTGTTCAATTACAGGTGTTTTATAGCTGAAAAATCATGAATTCTTACCTTGTGCATGCTTGTTTCTCCATAGATCTGACCGTTAACCTCTCTCCATTGTGATTACCAAGTTTATTTCCATACTGTGGAAAAATCAAGGGAAAACAGTAATATCTCCAAGATAAGCAGGTGGCAGACCGTCCAGCAGAAAAGTTACACCTATAACTAGTCTGGTTAACACCTGACCATATCACAAGTGAGATATGGGTCTGGAAACTCGCTTCGAAAAATCCCGTAGCGGAGGTGTGGTTAGCGATTGCCAACGGCCGTTTATTGGGCGTTATGAATGTCTATCATTGAGCGTATACGTAAGTCCATAGCCAATCATGTCAGTTGTCAGTTCAAACTACAAGCTTCCGTTTGTCATGTAGTACGCGTCACCGTCTTGCCACACCTCCCCCGCTCTCTGATTGGGGCCCTAAATCTGGGACTCTCGCTTGGACGAGTTTCCAGGCCGCCTTCCAGTTCGAAACGAACGGAAGCGGCCTGGGAATTCCCAGGCTAACCTATAACGTCAGATTGATGTGTGTATAGCACTCTGAAGTGAGCTTTATCCTTCATTAGTCTAGAATGCCTCCCATTGATATTTTTCAGGAAGGGTTGGGTTTCCTCATACTCAAACTTGTACACCCTCATTTAATCTGTTCTAATATACTATCTGTCTCAAAATGTGTTTTTTAAAGTGTCACGTTCATATTGATTAATTTGAAGATAATATATGCACCATTTTGATACTAAGACTTGATTGTCATTTTCAGTTTTAAGATACAACTGTGCATGGACTTGTGTTTTAAAGAGACCTGCACATATCAGTAACATTAATGCAGCTTCAGCCCATGTGTCACTCAGAGGCTAAACTGATGTAAGTCTGTGTCAGGTTTAAAGTAATGCGTGCTGTGTTTTCAGTTTTTATTTATTTTTTGTATTTAACATGTCCTGATTCATACACCAGCTCCCGATCAACTGTAAATCTGTACAGCTTATGTTCTAAGTGCAGTTTTAACCAATTATAGACAACAGCCAGTTAATTGAATGTGGAGCATCCATAGATTGTATAAAGAAGTGCACTGAGTGAGAGTGACATCACCCACAGTGGTTGGCTCCTGTCAAATGAAAATCATGAGGCTAGCAGTTATAGAAGTGAATTTGGAGCCGGGTCCAATATTAGGAATAGGAATTTATTTGTGGACAAAATACGTCCATAAAATAAGATAAGATAAGATAAGATAAGATAAGATAAGATAAGATTTTATTGATCTCACACAGGAGAAATTCACTTGCCACAATAGCTCCAGGCAGTTTAGTGCAAGAGATAGTAAAGTATAGCAAGAAAGTGCATGCAGACAAAAAAAAAAAGTCATAATAAAATACAGTAATAATAATAAAACAGTAACTGAGAGAGTATGGAAAAATATTGCACGTTTGGACTATATAATGGATTTATAGAGGTGAGGATGAAGGATCTGTGGTAGCGCTGCTTCTTGCACTGGGGGTACCTTAGTCGGCTGCTGAAGGAGCTGCTCAGCTCCTCTACAGTCCGGTGCAGAGGGTGAGAGGTGTCATCCATGATGGACGTAAATTTGTCCAGCACCTCCTCTCAGCCACCTCCTCTACAGAGTCCAGAGGACAGCCCAGGACAGAGCTGGCCCTCCTGACCAGCTTATTAAGTCTCTTCCTGTCCCACTCTGTGCTGCTCGGGGCCCAGCAGATGACAGCGTAGCGTGCAGAGGCCAAATTTAAAAATATATATATATGAACAATAAAATATAAACAGTTTAGGACCAAATGACGAGGTGCACTGCAGTAGTTACAGAGAAAAGTTAATTGGACCCAGAGTTGATGGAGCCGGAAGCACTCCCATGATCACTTTCTATTTCTATATTCTATTTCACTGTTTATGGAAGCATCACTGTACACTTACATAGTTAGCAAGTAGTAAAATGTTTTTTGTTTGAAAATATACACTGTTCTGAAGCAAGTTGTTTGGACTCAAATGGATCAGCCCGGGAGTCGTACAAAATGGAGTCTCTTGAGATTGAAAACCCAAACTGTGTAGCAATTCATCTTATTTACAGTCTATCCCTTTTTCTGTGGTAATGAGGTACTGTAGGAACGTGGCTGCCAGTCTGTGCCAACTGCCTGGCTAATTACCACAAATTACACAGTGCAGGAGTGTCTTGCCCAAGGAAACAAGGAAAGTATGCACAGGCCAGAGCTGGGATTGTCTGTGACATATACAAGACAATAGTGAACAATTCAAAGCTCCTATATTACAAAAGAATAATTCTTGTGAGCTTTAAGTCATGTTATGATGTAGTGTTCCCCTGAAAAACACTCAGAGTTGTGTTTTGTTTCATTCACACAGGTTTGAGTAACCCTTCCCAAGCTCAAAATGCTCTGTTGTGCCTTGTGATGTCATGTAGTGGTAGTTTTCAAGTTAACAGTTTCCTTTTACTTTTAGTTCAGTACAGATGGGCAATTCCAGGGCTGAAATGATTCCATTGAAGGTGTATGGAGTTTAAAAATACAGTGGAGAACTTCCTGTATTACAACATGACATCACAAGGTGGAATAGAGTATGAAAGAAACAAAACAAAAACACAACTCCAGGTATAAAACAACATAATATGGAGCCTTTAATGCAATATTTGTTTTCACTTTTTATTGTATAGATAAATAGATTACTTCAAAATAAACCTTTAACTCGCTTCTCCTTACCTTTCGCTGTTGACTGAATGGCCTTAGCTTAAGATGTGTAGCTTCTACTTCTGCTCTGATTGATGAGATGTGCACACGGAGCCACGCGCTAGCCTCTCACCAACTTAGCGCCGCTATTAGTAATGATTGAACCCTATCCAGTGGATGTAATATATTAGCAGGGAGATTATTCTGACGTTAAAACATGTTCTCTGGGCTGACAGCATCATCAATCACCTTCACACAACGCACACTCGATGTAATTGCTTCAGCATGGGGTGCGTGTGTGTGCATGTGTGTGTGCGTGTGTATGTGTGTGTTTGTGTGAAGGAGGGAGAAGGAGGTGAGGAGGGGGAGAGATGGAGGCTTTTAGTATTTGCATGTTCGCTACGTCGAGTAAGTCCAAACAGGAAGCTTCAGGATGGAAATCAGCTCCCGATCGGATAAAATGCCAATTCAAAAAGGAATTTCAAAAGTTGGTATGCAAAAATTGTAGTTGGATTCTGTCATTGCTCAGGTTATAGATTTTATCTGTTATGTGCATATTTTAGATTTTGTGTAATTTTTCTGGTGGAGGGTCTGTCAAATGTATATGTCATTGCTCTGCCTAAAATGTTCCACAGTATGACATTAAAAGCTTTACCTTACATGTATTAAATTACAGGCGGTTTTATAGCTCATAAATACCTACAAAAAATAGGCATTCTGACTGTGAGGGGGGTAGCCTCTCCACAGATTTGACCTGTAACTTGGTCTGATTTGGTCTTCGTGAAGATAAAAAGGTTTAATACCAAACTGTGAAACATTTCAGGTAGAGCAATAACACCTACATGAAGAAAAGTATATGATGGAAAAGTTACACAATGCACCTTTAACACTGATTACATTTCTGACAGGCTTAAAATACTTCTGGTGCACTGCGTAACTTTTCAGGTGGAGAGTCCAAGCCCTACGGAGATGTTTGATACCATGGCATCAATCATGCATCTGTCATTTACTTAATTAAATATGTTTTTACTATCAACAATACCTTGATGCATACAGTGAGCAGGCTCGCATCTCCACCGATCTGACCTGTAACTTGGTCTGGTATTGCCACCTGCTTGTGTTCATGGAGATAGATTTAAAAGTTTGATGGTTGCACTCCACCAGACAAAAGTTACACAGTGTACCTTTAAACTTCACTGAAAACATAAACATTCATCTGGTAATGGGGAAGAAACAATTATGCAAAAAACTTAGAAGCATCTTAAACGTGTCAAATAATGATTTTGTAATTTGACAGTATCGCAAATGTTTGTCATAGGTTTGATTACAGTTCTGTTTAACTTTTTTACACATGCGATAATAGTGAAATTCTGTTTTCTGACTGATAGATGTAAATGTAAATGTGTGACAAAAATGCTGTTATCAAAATGTTTATCAAACTTAAACTACATTATAAATTCTAAACTAGATTATAAAGACTAAACTATATTATAAAGACTAGATGGATATCTTTTATGTCATACAATGGAATATTCCAGGCAAAGCAACAACATCTCCATGGAGACAAGCAGGTAGTGGACTTCAACCAGAAAAGTTGTGCAGTGCAACTTTATTTTATTTTTATTTATTTTTTTAAGTTTGTTTCTTCATTTCATTGCCTTCAGTCAAAATAAATTTAAGGATATTTATTTTTATTTTGGCAAACTTATTCTTACTTTTGCCCCTGTGACAGTAACACAAGCTTGACACAGAGTTCTTCAAAAGACAGCTGTTCACAGACAGTAAATGAAGACATATTTGGTTTGCAAATATTTTCAGAGCAAACCCACAAATAACAGTAGCATGTCATGAGTGTGAAGGAGTGGTTGAGTGTGTGTGGGAGACAAATAAATCCTGAACATGAACAGATATAAATAGTTTGGGGTCCAACGGTGGTCTACGGCTGACAGCATTTTGGGAAGCTTTGACAGTACAGATACAAGTTAATCCAAGATGAGCATTTTCACTGGATCTGGGGATATTTTGCAAACTATTTTGATAGATAATATTATAATACATTTAGTAAACTCAGAAAAAGTAAAAAAATATATATATAAATGCTGTAAAGGCCCCATATTATCCATATTGCCCATATTTTCTATGTTAAAATGTTCTTTCCTCATCAAAACCATACATGGAGTTGTGTTTCGGCTGAGTTTTTCTCTCAGAAAGAAATCACTCTGCTCCACCTTGTGATGTCATGTGGTTATACATGAAGTGCTCCACTGTGTTTTTAAACTCCTTACACCTTCATTAGAATCATGTGGGTGATTTCAACACTGGAACTGACAATCTTTAGTGAACAAAAGATAAAAGGTAGATATTAACTTGAAAACTATAGCTTTGACATGACATGAAACAGAGCATTTTGAGTATTGGAAATGTAGGTAGACAGACTAATAATAAAGGGTTACTCAACATGTGAATGAAAAAAAACAAAAAACAAAACACAACTCCAGGTATCTTTTTGATGAGGTAACACACAGGTGGAAATGACTTCTTTTAGGCCCTGTCTCCACGACAACGTTTTTTGGTGGAAACGGGGAAGTTTGTGTTCATTTGGGCCTGTCGTCCACACGGCGCCAGCGTTTTTGGGGGGTGTCCAGAGTGGAGAAGTCAGAGAACGTCGGGGGTCGCGTTGCCACGTGGGCGGCGAAAAATGCGACTGTTGGGAAAATGATGACGTCGTGGTTCCGTAATCATCCAGAAGCTAACCCTGCGCCTTCCGCAGGTAACGACCAGATAACAACAACCATGGTGGACAATGGAGTTGAGTTTGTTATGCGGACATTTCTAAGTTTATTTATACTATGCAGTGCAACCCCAACGGCGACGCATGCACAATTACACACGTTGTGGCCTGGCAGTACGCACGACACACGGGTGTTTGCCAATTCAAAGCTAAACACGTATTTTAAAACTGGAAAGATCCCATCGCTGAAAAGGCAGATAGTGGACAATGAGGAGCCCATACCAATTTGAGTGTGTTGTGTGCTGTAAATAAAGAAAAAGAGCAACCATTTCTTGTCTTTTTTATTGAATGAAAATTTACCTTTTACAAACAGGCACATGCAGTATCCCCGGTTGTATATTCTCGCCGAAAAGCCAACATAATGTCCGAGTATGTTTAACATTCCCGTAGTAAGATCCAAACAAGCATTTTGCCTAAATAACACGACCAAGGTTAACGAGAGTTCTACTTGTTAATGTCTATCTAATAAAACGATAGCAAGTAATACTAACTATCGATTTATAGGCAAAAACTCTGCTCAGGTCAAACCTTCCTTCTGTGGCGTCTGTCTATGTTAGGGACCATCAACATTTTCACATTACCGGAGTGAGTCCCTGCTACATTGGTGGAGCAGGGGGACAAAATAATTTCGCATTGGTTGACGGTCCCTAAAGTACACGTGTTTGCTTGTTTACGAAAGAGAAAGGACTTTATGCGCATGTGCTCTTTGTAGTCTTGCGTTTCCGGCGGCTCTGGCTCTTTCCGGTTTACAGCGCCACTTATCGGTGTGACATATGTACTACATCGTTTTCACTCAGCGCTCCGTGCTCATCTTGACGCAAATGTTTTCTGATCCAACACGTGTGTGGACGAGACTTTTTTTCACCCCGGGTAAAAAAAAAAACAGGAACGTTGTCGTGGGGACAGGGCCTTAATGTTAATTTCTAGTGAACATCAATCAAGCAAATCAACACCAAGCAAATCAATATCAATTTTAATACAAAGCTCACTGGTATCAGTACTTGCCATAGTTTTACTTGGTATCATATTAAAACCAGTCCATCTTTTTACCTGTACTTTTCCCTTTTTATGTCCAGTGTTTATAATCTGCATTCTGCTCACACAGGCCCACATCCACAGTGAAACAACAGCAGCCCCACTCTGTACTCCCACCTTTTCCAACGTGTTATCTGATCTAATCTATGTCATTCACGGAGCTTTTGCCTCTTTCTCTGTCGCAGTAACTATCTCCTCTTCTGTGTAACCTGATCCCAGTATTAGTATTCAACGCATGCACAGGGCGGAGAGCGGAGTGGGTGCCTAGAGATGTCCTAAATCACATCACTAACAGAGCAGTGTGTGTGTGTGTGTGTGTGTGTGTGTGTGTGTGTGTGTGTGTGTGTGTGTGTGTGTGTGTGTGTGTGTGTGTGAGAGAGAGAGAAAGAGAGAGGGAATGGAGAGCAGCGAGGGACAGAGAGAGAGGAGAAAAGGAGAGGGGAAAAAGAGAACTAAAGGGGTGAGAGAAAGGGATGGATGGGAGAGACAAGAGATGGATGGGAGAGAAGGTGAGGGAGAGAGAATTGGAGGGAAAGAAGAAAGAAAGATGAGGGCGTAACAGAAGGGAAAAAGAGGGAAAGAGAAAAAAAGAAAGCAGAGAGAGTGGGGATGAGAGAGAAATGGGAGGAAGGGGTTGAGGGATTGAGGAAGAGAGAGGGATAGAGGGGGTAAAGGAAACATTGAAAAGGGAAGAGAGCGAAAGAGAGAAAGGAGGCAAGAGAATAGAAAGGAGGTAAACACAAGACGAAAGGGAGAGAGCAGAGAGCTAGGGATAGAGAGAAAAGGGGGTAAGACAGAAGAGGGTAAATGAAAGACAGAAGGGAGAGAGAGAAGAAGGGAGAGAGAGAGCGCTAGGGAGATAGAGGGGGAGAAAGGAAAAGAAGAATGGATGCTAAATCAATCTTATAGCTGTTCAGTGTGGCGTGTGTTAGCGACACTCTGTATTGTTTAAACACACATTTAGCATCTAACTGCTCCACGGCCATGTGCAATTTGTCAGCCATGTTGGTGTGGTTCTGTGTCGCCAAGGTCAACTGCTCTAGCAGCTAAACACACAACATCCTTTAATGGAAATACACTGGTTTTGGATAAGTGAGAATTCAAGATCCATTATGTACTGCAAATTTCACTTCAGTATAACAACTGAATTCAAAATCTCTATCTTGATTTGAGTTGTGTTTACAAGTTTAAATGAATCGTATTTCATCTTTGTTTTCTTCTCCATACCAGGGCTGGGTATTTCCAAGTACCAGACAATACTTATATACTGTAGAATAAGTCACCTTTATGAAAATGTGTGATTCATGTGAGGATTCATGTGAGGATTCAAGCTCAACTGTGTGCTGTAAAATAACTTCTGTAGCTATAACAGTTAAATTCAAAATCTATTGATTCGAGTTGTGTTTACAAGTTTAAATTAATGTATTTTACACCTATGTTTATTTTGTTTTGTGTCAGTGTGATTATATAGTTTAACTATTCTCTTCTCAATTTGTGCAAGTGCTGAAATCAGTCAGGGTTTTTTAGCTTGTTACTTATAGGCGCCCTATTGGTGACTGTCCACAATTCAGAAGATAATGGTTTTTTTTATTGTTAGATACCACTGCAATGGTGCTAATTTGTGTTACTGTGAATCCAATGGCTAATACAGTATTTAAGTTAGTTTATTTGCTATTTGTAATTAAAAAGTTTTTCTTTTTACATAAAAAAAAAAAAGTTATATTTTTCATGCAAATGAAAGTTGACTTAAACTGAAATAAGAAAAATATATTGAAACATTAAAACTTCAGATTAAGTTCAGAGGAAGTCATCTGGAAAAGGTTTTAAAATTAAAGATGAGGAATTGCATTGACTAGCTCTGATTACTCAGATTAAAACATTAATAATAAAGATTATTCAGACTCAAGTGATCCTGCATTTTGTAAATATGTAAAAATGAAGTAATTTGAGCTAATGAACATTCAACTTTTTGCAGTGCACATGGTTATATTGTAACATAATGAGATGTGCTGTTTGGTTAGGGCTGGAGAATTGCTTTATAATGAGGTTTAATGTGCAATAAAAGACTTGTATTAAGAAAATAAAATGGTTTATAGCTTGTAAACAGAGACGTAAAAGCACAGATGGGTGTGGAGTTGGCAGGGCTCAGACTGACCAATGAGGGAATAAATTAGGTCCACTTTTCTGACTGTTGATGTGGTGATTTTTTTCATGGGAATTTCAGACTCCATGGAAATATACTGTATATTAATTGCACCAGAAATACAGTGACTGGGGCCAGTGGAAGCAAAAGGCATAGACAGTGCTGTAGTCTTTATACACACTTTATACTTCTTCAGTAGCCGGTTCCAAAAGGAAGGGTATCCAGCAAAAATAAATAATAACATAATAAGATGGTGACATTAGTCTATCCCCAGTAATTGATACTTTGCAGTGACATCATGCGAAAAAGTTCTACACTTATCTCTATGGTGGAATGTTCAGCTGTTACCATGGTGACACAATGTACACATAAGCAAACACTGTCAAAAAGTTTTTTTTACAATGTTCTGAAAAATCAATAAAAAAACATAAAATGGACTTAAACAATATATTTCCGGGAGTCTGTGCTTGCTCGCTTGTGACTGTAATTGTATGTATAAGTTTATATTTTTAACAGCACAAATCATCTCACCTGTTGTAGTTCCAGCGAAGTCAGTTCTTTATGGTGGGATTGTGTTAAAATAAATCTCAGAGTAAAGTCTAACCTTAAAATATGTTTTAAACTCCATACACCTTGAAATCACTACTAAACAATAGCTAAAAAGTAGCTGTTAACTTGAAAACTACCTCTTCATGACATCACAAGGTGGAACAGAGCATTTGAAGCTTGAAAGATGTAGACTAATAATAAAGGGTTAAAGTGTGAATGAAACAAACCACAACTCCAGGTATGTTTTTGAGGAGTAACACCAAGATAACATGGCTTAAAGTTCACAAGAGTCTGTTTACCATAATATAAACCCCTAGTCAAAATGCAGCCAAATTTCGTTTACTCTGGATGAACAAACAACATTTTTGGGTTAAAGAGAAGTGTTTTTTGGTGAACTCAAATGTATAAATAAATGAGTGAATGCAGCTACTCAGAAACCCAAATATTTTTTTTCTTGGTGAAGAAGAACCACGGCTCAAAATCCTCTGTTTTCATTGCATTCTGTTTTTGACATAACCGACTCCCTCTTCGTCATCTCAGTGTATTTCTGCCGAACTCTTTAAATCCCTCCTCATCATCTGAGGCTAATCCGCGTCTGTGTAAAAATAAATTAACATTATTGATGTGTTGTTCTTTAAGTAACATGCAGTAGTGCTTGTGTGCTTGTCTGTTATGTGATTACTGTTTTCTTACAGTAAATGGACTGTAACAGATTTGGTTTCCCGACAGCCGGCAGCAGACGGATGCCTCTCTGTCAAACTCGCCCTCTTTGTGTAAACAGCAAAAACAGAAATGTCATTAAAGGATTGATTTCCACAAACACAGATCAGCCACAGGAATAAAGCAAATATCCCGTCTCCTGCACCAACAGACAATCAAATGCACAGACTGTGTAAAGAAGTGGACTAAGGCAATGTGACGTCACCCATAGCGCTCGGCTCCTGTCAAATTATTCACCGCAATGAGTTTATAAAAGCTTTCCAATCAATGTTCTTTTCAGACAGAGCAAAGTTAGGGTGTCAGGCCACTATTAACAACAACTAGCATGATAACCATAAAACTCTTTATAACGAAATCCACTGTGCACTATGAGATGCTTTTACAATATATCTGTACCATAGACTGTATAAAAAGTGGACAAAGAGAGTGAAATGTCACCCATAGCGTTCGGCTCCAGTGAAGCTCACTGAGGCTGGCAGTTATGGGGTGAATTTGGAGTTTTTTAGGAATAGGAATTTATTTACAAACAAAATAGGAAAATAAAAACACCAGGGTCATATAGAGCGAGTTGATATGAACATTTTAAAACCAAAATGATAAAGCTCACTGCAGCAGTTACAGAGAAGGGTGACAGTTTTTCAATGTAAAGTCAACTGAAAACAGTTGATGGCCCTGGAGGAGCGCTCATGCTCACTTCCTATTTGGAACGTGGCAGCTGGCGGGTGAGCTATGACCATTTATATAAACAGTGTATGGTCAAATGTAGGATGTCTGTCCGTGGAGTTTGCCAAGCCTAAGGTTTACAGTATCATGTCACTGATTTAAGAATTAGCATTTATAGAAATAGTGATTACATTTTTTGTTTAAACCATCAATTACTCCATGAATCACACAAAGGATCAGCTGATGCCTGTCTCTGTTCCCCCGAGACAGCTATGTTATCCTTGACGAGATCCTACGGACGACACGCAGTGGACGCTGCGCGGGACGTAAACTCTGGGAAAAGAAGAGACGCAGCAGGCCGGTCCTCCCCTCCGTCGTCACGGGGAATGTGCCCTCGCCAACAAGACGGACGAGCTTGCGACGCTCGTTAGATTTCAGCGGGAGTACAAGGACGCTAGCATCATTGTTTTTACGGAGACGTGGCTAACACCGCAAATCCCGGACTCTACCATCACTGTGGACAACTTTCATCTGCTGCGCGCAGACAGGATGGAGGAGAGCGGGAAGAAGAAGGGAGGAGGACTAGCGCTGTTTCTGAACGAGAAATGGTGTAAACCTGGACACTGTATAGTGAAGGAGCAGATGTGTAATCTTAGGCTTAAGCCTTTATTGGTCTCACACACAATGACACACAGTGACACACGGGAGAAATTTGACTTCTGCATTTGACCCATCCTTTTTCAGGAGCAGTGAGCAGTGAGCAGTGAGCAGTGTAACAAAGACATTGAACTGTTCGCTGTCGGCATGAGGCCATTTTACTTGCCCCAGGAGTTTTCACATGTCATCACTCTGGCTGTGTATATTCCTCCCAGTGCTAACGCGGAGAATGCTTGTGACACTCTGCTCTCCTGCATCAGCTCTCTTCAGACTCAGCATCCACAGGCTCTCTTCATCATCACTGGGGACTACAACCATACATCTCCCTCATCTGTCCTGCCAACATTCACCC
Organism: Paratrypauchen microcephalus; assembly: GCA_036785185.1. NCBI lineage: Eukaryota > Metazoa > Chordata > Actinopteri > Gobiiformes > Gobiidae > Paratrypauchen > Paratrypauchen microcephalus. The sequence goes on along the minus strand of JAVJIX010000062.1, from coordinate 2,785,918 downwards.
ATTATGTGACCTGCCCCACAAGAGACAATAAAACCTTGGACTTATTCTTTGCCAACGTCAAGGAGGCCTATATCTCAACCCCCCCCCCACCCCCCTCAGAGCGAGGAGGCTCTGAGGGACTGCTTTAGCACCACTGTGTGGACTGAGCTCTGCCAGCCTCATGGGGAGAACATCAACACTATCATGGACTGTATTACGGACTATATCAATTTCTGTTTTGAAACCACTGTACCCTCTCGGACGGTGCAGTGTTTTCCAAACAACAAACCGTGGATTAACTCGGACATTAAAGCTCTGCTGAAGGAGAAGAGGAGAGCTTTCAGGTCCGGGAACAAAGAGGAGCTGAAGACTGTACAGAAGAAGCTGAGGAGGAAAATCAAATAGGCTAGGGCCAACTTCAGGAGGAAGATGGAACAGTAGCTGCAGCAGCGGAATGTCAGGGAGGTGTGGAGGAGTCTGAAGAGTGTCTCTGGCTCGTCCAGACAGAGGGAGACCAACAGTGGGTGAACGATCAATCACCCACCCCTTCCCCCGCACCGCTGCATGGGCTCACCTTGACTGCGTGCACATGGGAAACTCCAAACCGATTGGTTTGTTTTTTTCACACTTGCTCGGCGGGTGGTCTGTCGTCCAATCCGAGTGCACATGCATGTCACGCAATCAGATTCAGGTCAGCGACCTGACCGCCCCCGCAACGCTAGGTGGCGGTGTGGTCCAACTACTTCTGGGTGACGCCAAACTAATATAAAAACACAGCACAACTAGCTAGCCGGCACTATACTACGATGGCGTTCGAGGAGTTTGACGGAGCAGCATTGGCGTACTTGTGGTGCATTCTGCAGTTAGGTTGTTCGTATGAACGACAAAACAGCGTTTTTGGTTTCTTTAATACGACACGAACTGTGTTGTCGGCGTTTGAAATTACAAGCAATCGAGGACAACGAAAACTACGAGGATTGGGAGCTATACCGCACACGTTTTAATCATGTTCTGCCTTGTTGTTTTTTGTTGCTTGCATCTTTTGTGCCACAAATAAAGACATTAAATTTGTAGCTATGGGTTTATCATTCATTTATGTAAGGTCTGGGGAAAATTACACAACCACACTTTCATTTTGTATGTCTTTGTAATGCTTAGCGTATATTCTGTTGTCTCTTCCACTTGTCCTGTCTGAGTGAAAAATTTCCACACTGACTTTAATATTTACGTTTTTAATATTTAAGTTATACAACAGTTTAAAAAAAACACTCTTCTGATACCAAGTTACCGCATACTCTTATTCCTTTATCGGGCTTTGAGCAAACAACGCGCAAACAACTACGTTACGTCCATAGTCCCGAAATGGTGGAAGATGGGACTTGTTGGTTCCGTGAAGAACGCTGTCGTAATGCGGGCAAGTTGTACGGTCTTGACCGCTCTCCCGTTGTTCTTTCTTGTCGTGGCATACGCCGCCCTTGCGTTTTTCCACTTGATTTTGATTTGCTCCGGGGTGCGAGCAAACCCAGCCTGCTCCTTCTTTACCGCAATTTTCATGTACAAATTCGTGTTCCTTGTCCGCCGCCCGTCCATAAACCGCAAAATGTTCAGCTCTCGCACCTGGGTGAGCATGAACTCGGTCTCTTCGTCGCTCCAGTAGTGCATAGTTGTTGTTGTTGTTCTCAACGTCCGGCAACAACACGCGCTACTTATGACGCCGTCAGCACCCCCTACCCCCGTACCACTCCTACAACTACAACTTCCGGGTGACATTCCTGACATTCCTGAAACTCGGGCGCGCCCATGCGCAGTATGCTAATCCGATCCGTAATCGTTCACATGACGACTCCAAGTGGTTTGCAAACGGCCCAGGCCAGCGGTTTCTGGGGGATGGGGCAGACCAATCCCAATCCAAACCAATCCCTGTGCACATGGGGCCATTACGACCCCAATCAGTTTGCAAATGGTTTGGAGTTTACCATGTGCACGCAGTCCTTGTCTCCTGCACAAAGGCCCAGACTGTCACCCCTTCACACCTCTGCCTCAGCCCCCCAGCCCCCGAATCCACATCAAGAACTTAGTGATCAAAGGAGAAGTTCAATTTGTCAACTGGACAAAGAATGGTTTGGTAAACTCCAAATCATTTGCAAACTGATTGGGGTCGTAATGGCCCCATGTGCACAGGGATTGGTTTGGATTGGGATTGGTCTGCCCCATCCCCCAGAAACCGCTGGCCTGGGCCGTTTGCAAACCACTTGGAGTCGTCATGTGAACGATTTTGGATTGGATTAACATACTGCGCATGGGCGCGCCAGAATTTCAGGAATGTCACCCGGAAGTTGTAAGAGTGGTAGTACCAAGTCAGTACCAAGTACCAATTGTTGTTTCAGACAAAAACATGGCTGTGAAGAAATCAACAAGCACGCACTACTGGACAGACTAAGAAACTGGGTTCATGCTGCACCAGGTGCGAGAGATAAACATTTAAAACTTTATGGACAGACGGCGCACAAGAAACGCTAGTCTTTATCAGAAGATAGCGTTGAAGATGGAGCAGGCAGGTTTTGTTCGGACGCCTGAGCAAATCAAAATCAAATGGAAAAACCCCAGGGCAGCGCACGCCACAGCCAAGAAGAACACCGGGAGAGCTCATTACGATGGCTCAGGACAGCGGTCCTTCATGGCACCAACAAGCCCCATCTTCCACCATATCTGGACTATGAACGTAACGCACAGGGCAATTCCAGAAAAGGAGTTTACCGCACACTCGCTTGACTTTACTTATTCCTTTATTGGGCTTAGCGCGAACAACGCGTTTCGCCAGGTAAAATCGAAACGCGTTGTTTGCTCTTAGCACAATAAAGTGTGTGTGTGCGGTAAATTTCGTCTTTTCTGGAATTATTTAATGACTGCGTGCACATGGGAAACTCCAAACCGACCGAGGACCGAGGCAGGGTTTGCTCGGACCCCGGAGCAAATCAAAATCAAGTGGAAAAACGCCAGGGCGGCGTGTGCCACGGCAAGAAAGAACAACGGGAGAGCGGTCAAGACCGTACAGCTTCCCCGCATTACGACAGCGTTCTTCACGGCACCAACAAGTCCCATCTTCCACCATTTCGGGACTATGAACATAACGTAGAATCGAAACGCGTTGTTTGCTCAAAACCCGATAAAGGAATAAGAGTATGCGGAAACTTTCGTCTTTTTCTGGGATTATTCAATGTTCCTGTTGTTACCAGCACCTGGAAGCTTTGCACGGAGTTTTAAGCTTTTGAAATAACACCCAGGGTACTTTTACAAACATTTTGAGTTATCTATTGTGGCCTCATAGTATCAGAAGAGTGTGTTTTTTTTTATTGTTGTATAACTTAAATATTAAAAACGTAAATATTAAAATCAGTGTGGAAATTTACTTAAGTTGTTCACTCAGACAGGACAAAACAGAGAGTGGAAGAGACAACAGAATATAAGCTAAGCATTACAAAGACATACAAAATGAAAGTGTGGTTGTGTAATTTTCCCCAGACCTTACATAAATGAACGATAAACCCATAGCTACAAATGTTATGCCTTTATTTGTGGCACAAAAGATGCACGCAACAAAAAACAAGGCAGAACATGATTAAAACATGTGCGGTATAGCTCCCGATCCTCGTAGTTTTCGTTGTCCTCGATTGCTTGTAATATCAAACGCCGATGACACAGTTCGTGTCGTATTAAAGAAACCAAAAACGCTGTTTTGTCGTTCATACGAACAACCCAACTCTGAAGAATGCACAAGTACGCTACTGCCGCTCTGTCAAACTCCTCGAAGAGCCATCGCAGTATACTGCCAGATAGCTGTGTTGTTTTTTTATTTGAGTAGCCATCACCCGGAAGTAGTTGGACTACAGCGTCACATAGCGTTGCGGGGGCGGTCAGGTCACTGACCTGAATCTGATTGCGTGACATGCATGTGCACACGGATTGGACGACAGACCACCCGCCGAGCAAGTGTGAAAAAACCAAACCAATCGGTTTGGAGTTTCCCATGTGCACGCAGTCAAGCTCTGGCCCAGAGCTGACGAAGCCTCTCGGATGAGCGGTGAAACGTTTTCAACCAAGCAAACTTTGTCCAGTTGACAAATTGAACTTCTCCTTTGATCATGGATTCTACCTGGACGACTGAGGGACTTTTCACGCATCAAGAACTTAGCCAGACCTCTAGCACACGCCTTCGCTCTTTGTCTTTCACAACAGCTCAGGTTAGGAGAGCTCGTTAGCTCGACTCCCAAACAAATTTCTGCGTTTTTCACAGATAATTAGACCACTTTATAAAGCTATGCCTTTATTAGTCCCACAGTGGGGAAACCCACTGTGGGAAAAACCCATCCTGTTATTAGGAGCAGTGAGCAGCACATTACTGCGCCCGGGGACCATCTCCATGATCTTCTTGCTTTGGCTTGGTCAGGACCTAAGCTGGAGGTACCTATGGTGCATGTTTTGGGTTATAGAGGGTGATATTAAACATCGAGGTAGCTTTTTGACTTAAATCACTACCTGGACCTGTGTTTTTACCTCTACAAGCACGAAGGTTTCAATTAAACCAACCAACAAAAGCGCACCAGTAGGCCGTGTAGCTACAGGTGAGCCATGCGTCCACTCACCTCCACATCCAGCTGCGACAGCTGCATCGCCCTCAGTCAGAGGGTGGCTGTTTTGGAACAACGCATATCCATGTGCGAAAGCTGAGTGGAAAGCGACCTGGATATCATTGTGGGCAAGACTCAGGCAACCGTTAACAGTGCCGAACTGGCAGACACGGTTCAGTGCTCCAAAGACGCCTCTGAGCACCACCCCTCACCACCCAACTCTGGTGCTCCAGGTACAGATGAACACTATTGGCTTCAGCGAGGGGCTAGGCCTAAAGCTGCTCCCTCGGCCACGGCTCCCTCGGCTGCGGCTCCCTCGGCCGCGGCGTCTGGGCCAAGCCCGTTCGTGTTGATTCTTAGCTCTTCCATGGTCCGGTACGTGCAAGTAAACAAAGGCCACACCTCCTGTCACCCAGGCGCTCTCATGAAGGACATCATAGACTCTGTCCCTACCACCCTGTGTGACTATCCCACAGTGTCAATGGTAGTTGTTCATGTTGGAACAAATTATCTTAAACTGCGGCAGTCAGAAACACTCAAGGACAACTTCAAAATCCTTATCACTACCATCTACAGTTTAGACAAACAGTGTGCTATCTCTGGACCTTTTGTACCACCCCGTTTTGGAAGCGAGAAGTTCAGCCGTTTAAGAGCACTGCACATATGGCTCAAAGGATACTGCAGAGACTACAAAATCCCTTATGTCGACAATTTCACCACATTTTTAAGAGGTATGAACTTTTCTTAAAGGACAGCTTACACCCAAACATCCCTGGATCCCGTCTCCTCTCATACAATATCGAACTCAGTCTTGAAGAAGCATGACAAAATAACCAAGCACAGCAACATAAGCATAAAATTTCTAATAAATCTACTGCCAATATCCATAATCTCAGATCTCTTCCAAAAGCACACTCATCGCAAATTCCTATCGCTACTCAGTTTCAGTTAACTTTAAACATGGCCCTTTTAAATGTCCGCTCTCTGCTGAGCAAGTCCTTTATTGACTGCGTGCACATGGAAAACTCCAAGCCAATTGAAAAGTGATTGGGGTCGTAACGGCTGCATGTGCACAGGGATTGGTTTGGATTGGGATTGGTTTGCCCCATCCCCCAGGAACTCCTGGCCTAGCCCGATAGCAAACCACTTGGCGTCGTCATGTGAACGATTTCGGATCGGATTAGCATACTGCACACGGGCGCCAGGAATTTCAGGAATTTCACCCGGAAGTTGTAAGAGTGGTAGGGGGTGCCTCTCAGTACCAAGTACCAATTGTTGTTTCAGACAAAAATATGGCTGCGAAGAAATCAACAAGCACGCACTACTGGACAGACTAAGAAACTGGGTTCATGCTGCACCAGGTGTGAGAGATAAACATTTAAAACTTTATGGACGGACGGCGCACAAGAAACACTAGTCTTTATCAGAAGATAGCGTTGAAGATGGAGCAGGCAGGTTTTTTTCGGACGCCTGAGCAAATCAAAATCAAATGGAAAAACCCCAGGGCAGCGCACGCCACATCCAAGAAGAACACCGGGAGAGCGCATTACGATGACTCAGGACAGCGGTCCTTCACGGCACCAACAAGCCCCATCTTCCACCATATCTGGACTATGAACGTAACGCACAGGGCAATTCCAGAAAAGAAGGAGTTTACCGCACACTCGCGTGACTTTACTTATTCCTTTATTGGGCTTAGTGCGAACAACGCGTTTCGCCAGGTAAAATCGAAACGCGTTGTTTGCTCTTAGCACAATAAAGTGTGTGTGTGTGTGTGTGTGTGTGTGTGTATGTGTGTGTGTGTGTGTGCATGCGCGAGTGTGCGGTAAATTTCGTCTTCTCTGGAATTATTCAATGTTTCTGTTGTTACCCACACCTGGAAGCTGTGCACGGAGTTTTAAACTTTTGAAATGATGCACAGGGCACTTTTGCAAACATTTTGAGTTATCTATTGTGACCTTATAGTATCAGAAGAGAGTGTGTTTTTTTAAACTGTTGTATAACTTGTAAATATTAAAAATCAATGTGGAAATTTACTTAAGTTGTAATTTCACTACCCCAGACCTTACATAAATGAACGATAAACCTATAGCTACAAATTTAATGCCTTTATTTGTGGCACAAAAGATGCAAGCAACAAAAAACAACAAGGCAGAACATGATTAAAACATGTGCGGTATAGGTCCCAATCCTCATAATTTTCGTTGTCCTCGATTGCTTGTAGTATCAAACGCCGATGACACAGCTCGTGACGTATTAAAGAAACCAAAAACGCTGTTTTGTCGTTCATACGAACAACCAAACTCTGCAGAATGCACAACAAGTACGCCAATGCCGCTCCGTCAAACTCCTCGAAAAGCCATCGCAGTATACTGCCAGATAGCTGTGTTGTGTTGTGTTTATATTGAGCAGTCATCACCCGGAAGTAGTTGGACTACAGCGCCACATTGCGTTGCGGAGCCGGTCAGGTCGCTGACCTGAATCTGATTGCGCGACATGCATGTGCACTCGAATTGGACGACAGACCACCCGCCGAGCAAGTGTGAAAAAACCAATCCAATCCTGATCCAATCCTACCATGTGCACGCAGTCATTGTTAATGACCTGATTGTAGACCACAAACTTGACTGTTTCTTTTTAACAGAAACGTGGTTAGGTGCAGACGCGCCAGCTGTTCTCACAGAGGCCTCACCACCCACTTTTAACTTTGCATTTTCAACTAGAAACGGTAAAAGGGGAGGTGGCACTGCTTCTATATATACAAACACTCTGGCCACCAAACCTATTTTATTAAGCATTTTTTAAGAGTTTTGAATATCATTCAATTGTTTTTAGCAACCCTCAAATTTTATGTGTCACTATATACAGAATACCAAGAAAATGCAACGTTTTTATCAGTGAGTTTTCTGAGTTTCTATCTATTCTACACAACTCATTTAATAAGATTATTATAACCGGTGATTTTAACCTTTCAGACCCTATTGCGAATTAATTTTTGAATGTTCTTAATTATATGGATTTTACTCAACACGTCACACGGCCGACTCACAACAGGGGGCACACTCTGGATCTGGTCATTACTTATGGCCTGACCACTAGGGTGTCCTCTGTTGCTGACCTGGCCGTGTCTGACCACTACTGTGTGTTTTTTAATATCACTGGTTTTATACAGTGGGAGACCTCTGTGAGGACTGTGAGGAAGCGCTGTCTGACCCCTGAAGTAGCAGCCAATTTTATCGAGGTGTTAGAGAAAAATCCCTCAATGGTTTTACCTGCCTCCTGTGATTTCATTATTGACGATTTTAACAATAGACTGTGGTCAGCCCTGGATCTGGTTGCTCCACTCAAAACCAAAAGCATTAAAACCAAATCAAAACCTCCATGGATAAATGAAGATCTGAGAAAATCCAAGAGAGATAAACAATAAACCACCAATTATTCATCAATCAACAACGATCACATAACAATGCCACAAGGAATGCAAGAAATCGTTACTTCTCCACAATGATCACCAACCACAAAAATAATCCAAAAGTTCTTTTCTCAACCATTCTAAACTCTGATTCTAACACATTTTACTTGACACCCACTGACTCTCTCTGCAAGCAGTTTGCTGACCACTTCACAGGAAAGATAAACACTATCAGATGTGATATTTTATCTCATCAAAGCTCTGTTTCTAACACACCTGAGTGTTTGTCTCGTCCAGAGAAAACTCTAGACAGTTTTGCCCTGGTTAATGCTGGGATGGTTGACAAGTGAGGCCCACCACATGTCTCGTAGACCCAATCCCCTCTCCATTTATCATTTTATGGATCTTTAGGGATGAACTTTTGGTCATGATTAACTGTTCTCTTCAGACTCTTCTTATTGACTCTCTTCTTATTTTATTCTATTTTTATTCTATTTTATTCCAAGTACCGAAGCAATTCCCTAATGTTGTGAACATGTTCAAACATATGGCAATAAAACCTTTCTGATTCTGATTCTGATTCTGATTCTGATTCCCGCTGCCTTCAAAGTGGCGGTGGATTTTAATGATTTTAACAACTACTGACCAGTGTCTAACTTACCATTTTTAAGCAAGATTTTAGAGAAACTTGTCTTTATCCAACTAAATGATTTTCTAGATGAACACAACATTTTGGAAAAATTTCAGTCTGGTTTTAGAGTGAACCACAGCACCGAGACTGCCTTGGGAAAGATTTTAAATGACTAAATTGTGATTCTCAAAAGGTGACTGTGTTGGTTCTGCTGGATCTGAGCACTGCCTTTTACACAGTAGACCACCCTATTCTTTTAACTCGCCTAAAACACCTCGGCCTCTCTGGTGCTGTTCACAAATGGTTCACGTCCTATCTCACAGACAGAACATTTATGGTGAGTGTGGACACATACTCTTCCAAGATCCATAAAATCATATGTGGTGTCCCCCAGGGTTCCATTTTAGACTCTGTACTTTTCAACTTGTATATGCTCCCCCTTGGTGGCATCATCAGGAGACATGGAATCAACTTCCACAGCTATGCAGATGATACGCAGCTTTACATCTCCGTGTCTCCTGGTGACTCCAGACCAATGGATGCTCTTTTTAACTGCATTCTAGATATCAAATCCTGGATGGCAAGAAACTTTCTCCAACTTAACCAGGACAAAACTGAGGTTTTAGTCATCGGTCCTGAGGCCCAGAGAGAGAAACTTTTATCAAATCTACAAGCACAGTCTTTTAACCCATCTCCTCAAGTGAAAAACCTGGGCGTCATTTTTTTGCTCTGAGTTGACTTTTATCCCACACATCAAGAACATCACAAAAATAGGTTTCTATCACCTAAAAACAGCCATAGTCCGCCCTATTCTCTCTCAGGCCAATACGGAGACACTGATGCTTTTGTCACCAGCCGTATAGACTACTGTAATGCCCTGCTCTCTGGTCTTTCTAAAAAGAGTATTTCAGGTTTGCAATTATTATAAAATTCAGCAGCACGTGTCCTGACTAGGACCAGAGGGTGGGATTACATTACAGCGGTCTTAAAATCTCTGCATTGGCTCCCTGTGAGTTTCAGGATAGATTTTAAAGTTCTTTTACTGGTTTTTAAATGTCTTAATGGTTTTGGGCCTTCTTATCTTTCAGAACTGCTTTTACCTTACAAACCTTCACGGGCCCTGCGCTCTTCCGGCAGCAGGCTCCTGGTCATTCCCAAAGTCAGGACACACACTCACTCGCGTGTTTTTCGTACTACGGCCCTCGTCTATGGAACTGCCTGCCGGAGGACCTCATGGCTGCAGAGAACGTTCATGTTTTTAAGAGGGGGCTCAAGACTCACCTGTTTAGCTTGGCCTTTGATTGACTTCGGTCGTCTGTTTGCTTGTTTTTCGTTTGTTCTTTTGTTTGTTTGTTTGTCCGTTTGTTTGTTCGTTTGTTTGTTTGTTCATCTGTTTGTTTGTTCGTCTGTTTGTTTGTTTGTCCGTCTGTTTGTTTGTCCATCTGTTTGTTTGTCCGTCTGTTTTGGGGTTTTTTTCTCCTCTGGCGGCACGGTGGCTGAGTGGCTAGTACTCATGCTCCACAGCAAGAAGGTTTGGGTCACCCGGGCCTTTCCGTGTGGAGTTTGCATGTTCTCCCCGTATCTGGTTGGGTTTCCTCCGGGCACTCCGGTTTCCCCCACCAACCCAAACATGCGCCATAGGTAAAATCCTCCAGTTTAGAGCCTGACCAAGCCTAAATAACAAAATTATAAGGATGGTTCCCGGGTCAAATGTAGAAACAACTTCTCCTGTGTGAGATCAATAAAAGTCAATCTTCTAATCCTTAACCACTGTAAAGCGCTTTGTGTTACATCTTTGTATGAAAAGCTCTTTATAAATATTGTTTGATTGATTGATTGAACTGAGCCGGATAAGGAGTAGAAAAGCTGCTGGACCAGACTCCAGGCTCCTTAAGTCCTGTGCAGATGAGCTGTGTGGAGTTATAGAGCATGTCTTCAACCTTAGCCTGAAGCTGAAGGTGGTGCCACAGCTGTGGAAGCCCTCCGGTGTGGTACCTGTGCCCAAGACACCACACGCCAAAGACCTCAACAGCTTCAGGCCAGTGGCTCTCACGTCTCATAAAGACTCTGGAGAGGCTCGTCCTGGGTCACCTCCGCTCCACGGTGAGCTCGGCGATGGGCCCGCTGCAGTTCGCGTATCGGCCCAGCATTGGAGTAGAGGATGCCATCATCTCTCTGATGCTCTGATGCGCTGTCCCACTTGTAGAGGCTCGGCAGCACTGTGAGAATCTTGTTCTTCAACTTCTCCAGTGCTTTCAACACCATCCAGCCGCTGCTCCTGAGGGACAAGCTGGAGTGGGCAGGAGTGGACTGTGACCTGGCTGAGTGGATCCTGGACTACCTCACAAACCGGCCCCAGTTTGTGAGGGCCCGGGACTGTGTGTTTGACCTCATGACCTGCAGGGGACGGTCCTCGCGCCAGGGCACGGTCCTCGCGTCCTTCCTCTTCACCCTCTACACTGCAGACTTCAGACACAACACGGACAGCTGTGTCCTGCAGAAGTTCTCAGATGACTCCGCCATCATTGGTCTCATCACAGACGATGATGACGCGGAGTACAGAGGACTAACGCAGGACTTTGTGGACTGGTGTCACCAGAACCACCTTCTCATCAATGGGGGGAAGACCAAGGAGATGGTGGTGGACATCCGCAGACGCCACTCTACTGCCCCCCCACCAGTGAACATCCAGGGAAGAGACATTGAGAGAGTGGACTCTTACAAGTACCTGGGTGTTCATCTGAACAATAAACTGGACTGGACTCATATCACAGATGCACTGTACAGGAAGGGCCAGAGTCGGCGCTATCTCCTGAGGAGACTGCGGTCCTTTGCAGTGAGAGGGCCACTCCTGAAGACCTTCTATGACTCTGTGGTGGCATCAGCCATCCTGTACGGTGTGGTCTGCTGGAGCAGCAGCGTCACAGAGAGGGAGAAGAAGAAACTGGACAAGGTCATCAGGAAGGCCAGCTCTGTCCTGGGCTGTCCTCTAGACTCGGTGCAGCAGGTGGGGGACAAGAGGGTCCTGGCTAAACTCATGTCTATGCTGGACCATGAGTGTCCCCTGTCCCCTGCAGGACGCTCTGTCGGCTCTAGAGAGCAGCATCAGTGACAGACTGATTCACCCTCTCTGTGAGCGATTTCGCAGATCTTTCCTTCCTGCTGCTGTCAGACAGTACAATGATCAATGCTAGTCTTGTTCATCTCCATAGCAACCATGTGTCATCTACACAGTAATAATAACAATGTGCAATATTATTTAAAGTCACTTTACCTGCTACTTATTTATTTAACCACCACTGCCCATCACTGCACTGTTCACAATCATCTGAGTCACTTTATTGTAGTGATATATATATATATTACTGAACTGGAGTCACTTTAACTGCTGTTTGTTCACTGCTCAGAATCAAAGACATTTATTGTGCATCGTTCCTGTGCCTTTTAACCTTACAGTGTTGTGTTTTTTTAGTTGATTGTACATCCTTATTATTATTATTTATCTTAAAGGTCCCATGGCATGAAATTTTCACTTTCTGAGGTTTTTGAACGTTAATGTGAGCTCCTCTACCCTGTTTAGGCCCCCCCCTCATGGCTAAAAGTTGCGAAATGTCTAAACTGAGCATTTGCGGCCCTTTTCTGCGTTAGAAAAAAACACAGCTCAAACGGGCGATTCTGAACAAGGCAACTATGTTACGTTACATCGAAAAAAGAAATGCAAATGCAGTTCCACCACCGTCTGGATGTCCACCCCCTGTCTCTGGAAATCACACCCAGAGAGTTTGGACCGCGAAATGCGAAATGCGTTTTTTTATTTGCCTGGAGACACGTGCGAGTGTTTCTAGGCTCAGAAGTCCTTTACCCGACCCTCTGGACCTCTGAAACAGCAGTGGTTTAATTTCATTTTCTGTGAAAATGTGTTTTTTTCATTGAAATTCCTCTCCTTTCTTCCTCTGTGCTTAAAACGCGGAAGTGGGAGACAGCGCACAGCGCACCTAACCAGCGCGCTCCTCTAACCTATCTGTGTCCTTCTCATTTGCATTCAAGCAACAAGGCCCAGAACGAGTTGTTCAGAAAGAGACTTTCTGACTCTGACTGTGTACATGTGTCTTTCTCATGCACTGAGTGTTGATTTTGAAGAAGGATTCATTTACAGTATTAGGGAACCATTAAGGCACCATATAAAAGCATCAAAGCATGTCATGGGACCTTTAATCTTGATGCATGCTCATATTTTCCTACTGTTTCTGAAACTTGCGTTGTGACACTGCAATTTCCCCATTGTGGGACCAATAAAGGATTATCTTATCTTATCTTATGAATCACTGTTCAAATTTTCCAAAAAATATGGAATTAAACTTGTACAGCTGGCAATTATTTTATAATGGGTGGTCTGATTGTTTAAGAATACTTAAGAATACTTAAGAATACTTAAGAATACTTAAGAATACTTAAGAATACTGACCTGTAACTTAGCTTGGTGGAGCTACCTACTTGTCTCTCTGGATATAGATACATTTAATGTCATACTGTGGAACATTACAGGTAAACCCACACCATCTGATGCAGGACTACCATTTTTCAGTCCTTTTACCTTATTTAATTAATCTTAAAGGTTGGATATCACACAAAGTTGAGTCTTGTTACCTCCTCAAAAGACGTAGCTCGAATTGTGTTTGCTGAAATCATCCAAAATGATTCGAATGAAGTATGGAATTTAAAAACACAGCACTTCCTGCATTACCACATGACATCAGAAGGTGGAAACCGGTGTTTTCTGTTTGAGAGAAAAACTCCTTAATATGCAGGGTTTGTGTGTTAAACATGCATGAATGAAACAAAACACAACTCCAGGTATTGTTTTGATGAGGAAACAATATTATAACATAGATCGAAAAATTGTGTAATATGGACCCTTTAACCAAATCTGCTGTTTTGCACATTTATTATAGTCTATTGGTATATGTGTGAATTCTTATATCTTCTTTCTCTACAGACTTCTGTCACATTATGCTGTAATGAGTTTGTAATTTATAATTTAGATAATGCATAATTCATATAACTTAGTGAGTCTGTTCACATCTTGGTGTGATTCTGGTTTAAGTCCAGGTCCAAGTCCTGATGATGATTTTATAGTAACTCTGTCTTCCTCTTCTATAAGGTATCATTTTTTCCATTTATTACTATATTTGTATCACAGAATAAACTTAAACTTTTACCGTTTTGATTGCCAAATGTATTAAATGGTATCTTTCTTGTGAAGCTTGTTCCAGTGGTGGTAGCAGGTACTTTAACTCTGTGTCTCTGTGTACACGGCTCTGCCCTGGAGGAGGAGGAGCGGGCGTGTGCGTGCATTTAAATGTGGGATTTTGTTGTCAAAGTAGCAGGATTCAGGATTAGTTTAGGATCTGACGGAGACAAGGGGGAGGCAGCCTGATGACTTTAGCCACATAAAGAGATGACTGGGCAAATATAGCTAGACGCACACATCAATAAGCCCAACCAGGGCATTATAGCAGCTAGCAACCACCTAGCATACATCTGAACGTACAGCCTGGGAGATTTCCTTTTGTTTATGCATGACTGGAGCGAAGGAAATTAATATCAGTGAATTGAATCCGTGCGTCCTATGGTAGATCTTTAAGCTTCCCTGTGCAGCCAGAGTGCACACATACGTTGGCACACACAGTGAGAGACAGACAGCTAAAATAAGCCCTGTTTCGGAGGCTGCACTGCTGGGGATCCTGCTGGGTGCTTTTAATGGGGAAAATTAGCCAAGCAGAAAGGTGGATCCTGTTTGTTATGCTCCACTGTGCCCTATAGTCATGCTGTTGTCCGCTGTGTGAGTATGTGTGTGTGTGTGTGTGTGTGTGTGTGTGTGTGTGCGTGTGTGCGCGTGTGTGTATGTGTGTGTGTGTGTGTGTGTGTGTGTGTGTGTGTGCGCGCGCGTGTGTGTGTGTGCGCGTGTGTGTATGTGTGCGTGCGTGCGTGTGTGCGTATGTGTGTGTGTGTGTGTGTGTGCGTGTGTGTGTGTGTGCGTGCGTGTGTGTGTGTGTGTGTGTGTGTGTGGATGCACTCTCCACTGACATGGTTGGACCCCACCAGCTGCTGCCACTGCTGCATGTCCGCAAGAAAGAAATCAAAACAGGGGAAAGGTGTTGTACAGAAGATGTGCACAATAGGAACTGTGAGTTAAGACTGGTCCATTCACAGATATATGTACAGTGTCCTGTGGAATAGTGTTAACAGGGAATAGTATAGTGTTTAGAAACAACAGAGTTAGGCCTGTAGGAAAGCATGGGGTTAAAAGGCGAACAGGTTCATATTTGCTAGTAGGACTACTGGTATATCTGGATTAAGGTTCCAGGACACATTTACATCTATTTAACCTTATCTTATGCATCCTCTACTCTCTTACTAATTTCTTGTCCTCTGTCATGACATCCAAATGTTTCTCTCTTTTTAACCTTGCAGCAAGATGGATTCTTGTGATATTTGTGAGTTCACAAACTCATTAGAATCCATCTTGGCATGCGTCTATTGTAAGGCTAGTCAGGCTGGTGAACCAATCACAGAGCAGCATCGAGGTTTGTGCGGAAACCAAATGTATGGCGCCCAAAAGAACCAAAACAAAGAGTGACACACACATGAATCTGGCATGAGCCAGGTTGCTCTCCTTCCTCTAGAGCAGTGGTCCCCAACCTTTTTTGCACCATGGACCGGTTAATGTCACCCAAAATTTTCACGGACTGGTGGGGGGTGGAGGGGGGGGGCAGGGCGCGTGAATATCGGCAGATAAATACCACAAAATAAAATTATACAAACGACACAAGAACTGTGGTAAGTTGTAAATATAATAATAAACGTGAATCCACTGTGTAACTACTATGTAACTTTAATAACAGCGTCCTCATGACATGCGCCAACAACATAACAAGAGTCACAACTTAAACATGCCTTCAAAATAAGATAGACCGCAAAACAAATATAAAGTACATGAAAAATACAACTCACCATAACGCTGAATCAGTGAGAGCCCTGAGCTTGTTTCTCTGCTACGAGATGGTTGCATCTTGGCGTAAAGGGAGACAAGGCTCTTCTTCTGTCTCCTCAATGGGCCTTTTCCCCTTTGCAAAGAAACTTTCCAAAGACATCTGTTTTTTACTCATTTTGCTGCTTGTGGGTTTAATATTCGTGTTAATGTATCACGTGCCTAAGACAAGCCTCGTGCGTACATGGAAGTCGACTTGCTCTTTTCGGAACACGGACGGGTCACTCAAAATGAAGGGGTGGGGGAATGAGCCACCATGGCCCGGTACCAAAGGGCTCATGGCCCGGTACCGGTCCATGGCTCGGTGGTTGGGGACCACTGCTCTAGAGGACAAATCTCTATTGGGACAATAAAGTGTACCTTCACCTGAACCTCTGTACCAAATATTCACTCTCCCTCCTCTGTACCACATATACACTGTTTCTCTTCTATATCGTATATTCCCTGTCCTTCCTCTGTACAAACCATCTCAATCTGGAAGTCTTATCTCCCAAACATCTGAAATGAACTGTCTATGTCAATCCATCATAATCAGTCTACATCTTTGTCCCCATGTTTACATCCATGCTTAAAATAGTTTTATTTCTGGATACACATTTGAAAATTAAAAATCAGTCCCTTAGTATATTGATTGTTGATTATATTTTATTAATTTAGCTTGATTTTGTTTGAATGTTAATTGGTCGTTTTTTTTATATAGCTCTTTTCCACTTTCAAGGCACTCAAAGCACTTTACATCAAGGAACTATTCACCCATTCACACACATTCATACACCAGTTTAGGCAGGTATTGCAGGTGAGGTGGGTTAAGTGTCTTGCCCAAGAACACAATGGCAGCATTATTCTGTGGAATTGTGCCACCAGCCTGTGAATCAGTGGATCAGTGAATCAGTGGATCTGACCACTCTACCCAAAACATGCACCATAGGTAAATCCTCCAGCTTTGGTCCTGACCAAGCCGAAGCAAGAAGATCATGGAGATGGTCCCCGGGCGCCCTAATGTGTGTGCTGCCCACTGCTCCTAATATATGTGTATATATATATAGGATGGGTTAAAATGCAGAGAAGAATTTCTCCAGTGTGAGATCAATAAAGTTCACTTCTACCAATGATGCTTATGTCGTTAATTAATGTGAATTAATGTGGATGACAAATAAACTTTCCATGTCTCAGCTGAAACAGTTTGGTTTTCTAAACCTGCTACGATATTTTCACCAATCTCAACATCTGAATGACAACAAAAGAAGCAACGCATTCTATATCACGTATTTAGACAAGATACACACACATTCTGAACACTATAAAGGACTGCACAGTGAAATGTTCCACCATATGCCAGCTCAAATTAGGGATTTGTTCTGTTTCAATCCTTCACTGTCATTGTCAATGTCATTATCTCACTGTCTCTCCTCAACCAACCACCACCACCACCACCTACACAGAAGAAACTGAAAATATATCCCAAACACATGGGTGCTTAGGCATGATATGGGTGCGGGACAGTGGGTGAGTGACACAGTGGGAGATGGAGGAAAAAGGGTGCTATAGAGGAGGATGTCGGTCCTTCTTTGTTCTGGGTGGGCTCAATGACACCCTCTTTCACCACAGAGACATGGCAGGATTTAGTCACTGTTATCAAGAGCTGGGACTATACTGATGAGGAGTAAGAGATACTGTAGTAGTGGAGTAGAGTGTGAGGAGGGTAGGGGGAGACTAGACTTATGAATGGCTGTTGTAGCAGTCAGGAAGCAGTCAGAGCACAGTACAAATAAGCTAAGGATTTGTAAGATTTGACAGATACCTTTACATTTGTCCTTTGCATTTAATCCATCCTCTTCAGTGACAATATAATATTTTTATTTTAGTGTCTGAAATATACCACTGTATGTCATAAAACATCTATCTAATAAAATACCTTGAACATGCATTCTTACTGTAAGGCAGTGCTTCTCAATTATTTTCTGTGACTCCCCCTCAGGAAAAAGAAAAAATTTCACACCCTCCTCCCTGCGTGCGACTATAAATAGTATTATTTGTCTAGAAAATTGATATTAGTACACCTCTGTATAACATTGTATCCTTTATTAACATTAAAAACAAAAAAAGAAAGAAACTTACAACGAAGTCTTTTTGCACTAAGGACTCAAATATTAATGTGTTTTTAATGCAACTTTGCGCACATTTGTGTATGTTTTACAGAAACGAAACTTAGTTTATGCAAATAAGCCATGTGGTTTTAAAAGTGCTCTCTCCTTGTACTGCTGATGCATCATCTTCTGTCGGACTAAAGGACACGACTCAGTGGAATATACGTGCTTTTTCTGTGGCAGAGGATGTTCTGCTGATGGTGAGTCTGTTCTGTATATCGCGTATTTAAGGTTGCTGACCCCTGCCCCAGAGTAACAATGAGAGCACCACTGCCAAATACTGTTGTTGATGTGCTGAGTTCTAGTACAGTACGGCAAAAAAGCATGTTTTCCCAGCCCCCATCCCCCCCCACACACACACACACACCGCGCCCACCCAGGGGGGCCCGCCCCACTATTTGAGAAGCACTGCTGTAAGAGAACTATATGCCCAGATTGATATTTCATACCTTGGTACTCTGCATTTGACTTCTCAGTGGTCTTTGTATCTCAGTCAAAGGTTTCAGAGCAGTTTAACAGGAGGACTGGTCAGGGAGGGTCAGCAGATCTGTGTCAGGACAGTTTGAGGAGAGGAAGAACCAAAAGTGTCCCTCCTCTGTGTCCTGCAGCATCACATCGGTGTCCAGGAAGAGCCAGATGAACACAATAGGAAAGGCCTTGTTTGCACTCTACTCTGGTGTTTCGGTCTGTGATGACCCTCTAAATATTTCCTCTGGAAGGTCTCAGAGTATTTCCTCTGGAAGGTCTTCTGCCACATTTGCTGCCACATTTGCTGCAACAAATGGTGTAAAAAGCCTGTAGCATCTTAAAGGTTCATAGCAAGCTCCTTAGTTAGCTCCTTTGTGGGCCTCTTGCATGGTCTCCAAAACAAAAATCTCATTTCACACAATCCAGCAATCCCTTACTTGTGTCCTTTGAACTGCACATACTGCAATAAGAAGAAGAAGTTAACTTTATTGATCTCACACTGGAGAAATTCCTCTCTGCATCTTAACCCATCCTATATATATATATATATATATATATATATATATATATATATATATATATATATATATATATATATATATATATATATATATATATATATATATATATATATATATATATATATATATATATATATATATATATATATATATATATATGGTGCCTATGGTGCATGTTTTGGGTTTTGGGTAATATCTTTAGATAAACATATGGCACACACTTCATCAGAAAAGATATATACTGTGCCTTTAAACACAATTTTTTTTAGATGGAAGAAACTGGAAGAACAAGCAAACTCCTCACAGAAAGGCCTGAGTGACCTCAGAATCGAAGCCAGAACCTTGTTGCCCTGAATTGTGAGTGCTAGCCACTGAATTAACATACAGAATAATCAACAACATTTACAGCTATATTCTGTGACAATCTGAACCCTGTATTTTTGTCCATAACCAGTAAGAAAATATGAGAGAAATATGCACTGCCTCTCGTCGTCTTCCTCTGTCTAAGTTCCTTCCTACGTCTAAGTTCCTGCTTCGGGAGGTGTCGTGTCGTTTCTCTCGTCCAACCCAAACAAGCTCCCACCACATCAGAGGGGGGGGTCCCATCCTCCCCAGGACCCCCCTGGTCTTACCCCCGGTGCTCAAAGCTCTACACAAACATATTATCCTGTATTAAATGTTTCCCTTATTTGTTATTCTTCCCCTTTTCAGGACTCCTGGTGGAATTGGGACCAAACCAAAAATCATATGTGCCTCTCTTTGGATAAAAGCGGAGGCCAAGGGATCGCTCAAACTTGTAACAACATTTGCGCAGATGCTTTGATTGCTTCAGATTCCTCGTTTCACTTCCAACAAAGGCAGTGCTTGTGTCCTCCAGGAGAGAGCTTTTCCCCACCGTATATGACTACCCAGAATTCATAGCGCAATCAGGAAGTGTGAGTGTGTCTGTATGTGTATGTGTATGTGTGTGTGTGTGTGTGTGTGTGTGTGTGTGTGTGTGTGTGTGTGTGTGTGTGTGTGTGTGTGTGTGTGTGTGTGTGTGTGTGTGTGTGTAGTCAGAGTAGGTCCCTGTAGTGTCTGAATCAGGTCCAATTGGTTGAAGAGTCTTTGCTGCTTGTATCAGATTGAGTGGAGATGGGGGGTGACAGCTGAGCAGCCGCTGGAGCCAAAATGGCCGACTTCAGAGGAGAGAGGTGATGACAGTTGTTCAGTTAAAACCACTGATTATTTGCAGAGTGAATGAGTAACATGAGAAATTTGGAAACTTTATTCAAAATACATAACACTTGTTATGAAAATCAGTGGTGGAACTTAATAAAAGAAAAGAAATAAAGTACTGTACTTAACTTGAAATTTTAGTTTACTTCAATAAATTGTACAGTGGATACTTTTGACTTTTACTTCACTGCACCTGAGAGCAGGTATTTGTACTTTTTATTCCACAACATTTTTTAACTGGACTGAAAAATATTTTTTTTTATGATTGTTTGAGACTTGCTAAAAAAGCTAAGGGGTTCTCAGCACATTCGTAGTTTGAGTAAACAAAAATATTAAAATTAAAACAATTCGATTCAGTTGTTTCTGTTGAACAAAATTCAGCACAAATCTTGATCAAAATCACTACATTTGAAGCTTTGTCAGATCTCAAAATCTGTACAAAAATACAATTTTTAACTCTTTAAAGTGATACTCCGGGATTTTTGACATAGGGTCCAATTTTCTAGTTAGCCAGCGTGTAGGATATGTGTAGAGAAAGTTATTTTGCGATTTCATGCAGTCTTTGTAAAATCTGAGTTGGCTGTTGCTAAGCTAGCGAAAGTGAACGTCCTGCAGCTAGCCAGCCACTAAAATAGACATACCCAGTACAAAACAAACACCCAAACAAATCAGTTATTATGCCAGGGTATCGATTTAAATATCTGTGTTGATATAATAAGATTTTGAACGAAACGGACCTTGCTTCAAACGACTTAATTGACGCATATTGGGGGACTAGTTTCTAAGCAGCGGCGGAATTTTACTTCTCCCTCGTCAATTCATCAGCAGCAGTTGTCATTATTACAAAGAGTAGAGACTGGAGGCATGCATTACACACGTTGGTGAGTAACAGAAACAGGAGGCCTAACTTAGAAGATGTGAGTATAATCATCTCACTGATTTTGCAACTGGCCAAACGCTCCTACATTCAACATTTTTTTCTGGCACACCACTTACCGCATTGATAACTGGCCATTAGGTCCAGCAGGTCTAGGTCGTTTCTTCCAATTTATCTTTTCGACGCAGAAGAATGTCTCCAGTACGCCACGATTGAGATGGGGCAAGAAGTCCTGGTGCTCTGTTATGCAGACATCATTGGAAGTGCTATGGCCACCAGACACATCTAGACTTCGAAACGAAGTATCTAGCTCCAGCTCTTGCATTTGTGGGATAACTAAGTCCCACTCCCTGCAGCAAAAACATTCATCCTCGTTCTCCATAACTTCGCAATTTCGGCACTGACACCACCAATCCCTGGTTCTTCTGTCCCGGCTTTCTGCTGCAGCTTCGGCGGCGGCTGCATTTGCAGACGCGCTCTCTTGTTCTCTTGCTCTTTGTAAATCCATCTCTTTCAATTCTTCGTCCGTATACTCCGGCTCATACAAGTATGGTTCACTGGAAAAATGCAACTGCTCTTCCTCCTCATCAAAATAATCGGGCTCGCCAAACATTGCCATACTTTGAACAGGCTCCGTGTGCTCACTTTTACAGTTGCGAGGTTGCTAGTAAACAAACTATTAGAGCCGGTCGGATTGGGACATGCGGGTGATATCAATCCGCGGCTGTCAAGCTTTCAATGAGGAAGTACGAATTGCTGATGATGATCAAAGGAATACATGCTTGGTTTACTTCCTTAATCATTCTATCAACACAGATATGTACATCGATACCCTGGCATAATAACTGATTTGTTTGGGTGTTTGTTTTGTACTGGGTATGTCTATTTTAGTGGCTGGCTAGCTGCAGGACGTTCACTTTCGCTAGCTTAGCAACAGCCAACTCAGATTTTACAAAGACTGCATGAAATCGCAAAATAACTTTCTCTACACATATCCTACACGCTGGCTAACTAGAAAATTGGACCCTATGTCAAAAATCCCGGAGTATCACTTTAAGCATGGGTGCTTCAATATTTAAACTTTTACTTAAATCTTTTTTTGCTCCAGTATCTGTACTTTTACTTAAGTAACAAAATTAAGTTCTTCTTCCACCACTGATGAAAATATTCTGGAGTGTGACAACCAACAAATTGAGTTTCTCTCATTTTATGAGCGTTTATGGAAAGAAATATTAAATTGTGAATGGTTGATGCCAGTCTTTTTCCAATAGTGTTAATTGGCTTTGACTTGATTATAGGCATCATTTTGAGCTCTCTTCACTATTTAAAAGATATCATTTTTAATTGTCAGGAGAAAGATGTTAACTTTGATCACTCATAAACCACTGGAGACTTGAATTACATGATGGTAAATCGAAGCAAGAAAAGAAAAGACAATTCAGTTATAGAAGATAGTTGTAATTCCAATATCCAATTCTTGTGTAACTCTATTGTGCATTATGGGTATAAGTCTTTCCAGCAGCCATGTTTCAAGGGCCTATCATTTTACTGCGCTGATGTTGTGTAAGGGGAATTTCTGTGTACTCTTTACTCCCCTCTGGTCAAAGGGTTATTGATGTTATGTTAGTTGTGAGTTCGAGTCCCTGTCTTTACCTTATGTCTCTCTCCCACTCTCCACCTCATTACGCCATTCCATCTAATCAAATCTATGGGAAACAACAAAATTAATAAAATAAAATGTGTGATGATATTGGTCACAGTGTCGGACTGAAATTTGTAGACTTTATTCCATTTACTGTATATGGAGACGTGCCACTTTTATGTAAACAAAATAGAAAGTGCTCACATTTTTATATAAGACTTTTAAACCTTCAAGGCACTCAAGGCTCTTTACACCAAGGAACCACTCACACATTCACACACACATTCATACACCAGTGTACGCAGAAATGGGAGGCGAGGAGGGTTAAGTGTCTTGCCCAAGGACACAATGGCAGCATTCATCTGTGGAACCTGGAATAATTTAGGTTAAGGTTAGGGCTAAGGTTGAAGTTTGGCAAGTAGTAATTATGGTAGTAAATATGGATAGATTCAGTCTCCAAGAAATGAATGCAAGTCAATGTAATTCCCCTTAAATGTCCTCTTACAGCATGTTTGTGTGGGAGTGTGTGTGTGTTACGCTCGGCGGAGGTCTTACCTACACCATCTGATTTCAGCCCAATTGGATGAAGAGCCCTGGATCTTGTGGAGTCGTATCAGATTGAATGGAGATTGGAGGTGACAGCTGAGCGGCCACTGTGGATCCAAAATGGCCGACTTCACAAGAGCCAGGTGATGACTGTTGCGTCCTGCCCAATTATGCAATCACGTCCAAATCACTGCCAGAGATGGGGCTAGCCCGATAGCCTTAAGCTAACTGTAAGTGTGAGGTGATGATGTGGTTCAGGGAGCACGCATTGCCCTGTAGACCTGCACAGCCCCAGCCTAAGAGGAATATAATATGAAACACAGTCAGGCAAAACAACAAGGCTAAAGGTAGTGGAATGTGGAAGAAGTAAAGAAACGACTTCTAATTCATTTTGTAAGGGCCTAAATGACCCTGTTTTCCGATGTATGTTATTATAATGTTGTGTCCTTTTCACAAACATACCTGGAGTTGTGTTTTGTTTTATTCACACATGTTTAACACACAAACCCTGCATATTTAGGCTGAGTTCTTCTCTCAAACTGAACACACACTGTTCTGCCTTGTGATGTGGTGATGGGGTGATACAAGAAGTGCTCCACTGTGTTTTTTAAATTCCATAGACCTTCACTAGAATCATTTAGATAATTTCAGCCCTGGAATTGCCAATCTTTACCGAAATAAAGGTAAAAGGTAGCTGTTAAATTACCACTACATGACATCACAAGGTGGAATAGAGCATTTTGAGCTTTGGAGATAGACCCTTTATTATTAGACAGAATAATAATAAAGGATTACTCAAACATGTGTGAATGAAACAAAACACACCTCCAGGTATGGTTTTAATGAAGTAAGAGTCAGTTTTATGTAATATAGGACATTTAATTACAAAAACATTGGACACGATGGGCAAGTTGTTTATACTACAATTTGGTGTTTTAGTTCTTAAGATGTTTTTCCAGTCAGAAAGCAAAATGAACCTGAAGAAGTAGGGTTAAATCTGAAATGCCTCTCTCTGATCTAAATGGTCACTACCTAAACCCCAGCACAGGAGTTCTGAGTTCAATTGTGATTGCAGTACCTTTTTTATAAACCTGGAAGAGCACAGACTACATACAGTTCCCTTAACAATGCCTTTCTATTCATTTAACCATAGCCAGCTCCATACAGTAGTGTGTATTTTCCTAATCTGAGCTCCCAGTTGCTCCTCTCCTGGTGGGACTGGTTTTTGTTTGAAGTCTCTTAGGACCCTGGAGACTCTTTGTATAATCAGAGTTTTGTTTTAACAATTACACAGACTCATAATACTTTAACAAACAAAAGATACAAGTTGAATAAGGCACAGCGCAGAAAGAAGAGGATGCTGAACTCTTTATTTAAATGGTGTAATTAATTGATACAGTAAATAAACAGTATAAATACGTACAATTTGTAACAACTTAACAACAGAATTGGTTATACAAAAATACTGACTTTGCTTAAAGGTGCATTGTGTAACTTTTCTGGTGATGGTCTGCTACCTGGTGGTGAGTATTTTGTTGCTTTGCCTGAATGTTCCACAGCATTCACCTTTTCTATCTCCAAAGAGACACAAATGCCATCAGGCCAAGTTATGATATGATAGATCTGTCAAGAGGCAAATCTGTTTCTCAAAGTGTTTTTGAGCAATAAAATCACGTGTAATTGAGTAAATATTTGATAGATAAGTTAAATGCTGTAGTATGGAACATTTCTGGTGACCCTAGTACAATGAGAGTAATAACAGAGTAGTGTAACCTCAACCAGAAAAGTTGCACAGTGCACCTTTGAGTAAATCTTTCTCTTGTTTCATACAAAATGACAAGGTCTGAGATTTGATTGAGATTTTCAATTATAATACAGTACTTTGGTTTGTTTTTTGTCTTACTACATATAATATTTAACCCTAAAAGTATAAAACGAGACACATTATAGTTACTTACGAAACAAAATTGTACACTATTTTAGCTGGTAAAATTAAAGTTTTACCCCCCCATCCCCCTTCTCAGAGTTTGGGTATAAAGTGCCTGTGGCTTTAACCAGAGTCCAGTGTAATCCATCATCTTTTAGTAAGCGTGTTGCGACTGAGTGGAGCTGATTGGTGCAAACGACGACGTGCTGGACTCTGTATTCTGTGAGGGTCCTCAGCTCCAGAGAAAAGGGGCAAAGGGGTCAGAGATACAGTATGTGCCAATCCAAGTGTATGTGTGAGAGGGGGAGAGAGAAAGGGGGGAAAGGGAGAGAAGAGACAAAAATAGATAGAAAGAGAGAGAGAAAGAAGGAGACAGAGAGAGGGAGGGAAAGAGACAGAGGCAGAAAATAGAGAGAGAAGACGGGTTTAGAGAGAAAGACAGGCAAGAGAGACAGAGAGGAAGGGAGAGAGTACAAAAGAGAGAGTAAGAGAGGAAAAGAGAGAGTGGAGAATGAGTGAGAGAGAGCGCACAAGAGAGAGACTGAGAAAGAGAGAGTGAGAGCGAGGGGAAGAGAGGAAAAGAGAGAGGGGTGGGGGTGGGGGTGAGAGTATCGTCAGTCCTCCAGGGCACAGCAGGCTAATTAATAATGAATCCCAGAGAGGCTACGTTTGAAATGCAGATGTGCAACTGCCAACTCCGCCCGCTCCTTCAGAGGGACCAGAGTGTGTGTGTGTGTGTGTGTGTGTGTGTGTGTGTGTGTGTGTGTGTGTGTGTGTGTGTGTGTGTGTGTGTGTGTGGTGGGTGCTGGGGGGCGTATATCAGGGAGAGGCAGGGGGCCACTGGGGAGACTTAGGTTTGGTTTAGGTGGTTTGTGACACAGATCGAGATTTTCTACATGAAATTCACTGGGGCTTTGCTCAGAGTTGGAGGAGAGAGTTTGAGAAGTTTGGAGATGTTGGGTATACACTCTACAACCGTATGGGACTCAATGTGTTTATGAAGTGATGGTCCAAACAACTTTTATGATTTTGGTCATTTTATGTCATGTTGTAAAAAATGTAATAAAGCTGAAGCCATATACTGTTGTTCTTGTTGTTGTTATTATATTATTTTAATAGCATCTTGCAAACAATATTAAAGAGGAGGTATTATACTTCTATAATTAATTGCTAGCATATAAAAATTTTTGATCACCATGTTACCCTTTATTGTTTTGAAAATTCAAAATTCACTGAAAACCACGTTCATTCATCATTTTTTAGCGCTATCATAACACAATCAACATGCGTTCCGCTAATGAAACTACTTCACATCGCATCAGGTTTGTGAAGCTGTAGTGCATGGTTTTGTGTCACGCTTTTGTATATTTATTATATATATTTAGAATCTTACAGCTAACCGTAAGGAGGGTTTGAATAGAGTCTGGGAGAGATATCTAGATTGCTCAAAATTGCATGGATGACATCTAAAACCTCTTCAGGCATGTTTTTGATGAGAGAACAATGTTATTACATGGTAGAAACCTCCAAAAAGCAAATTTAGCATAATACCCACCTTCAAAGATTTTGATTATGCTTACTAATGGTTTTACTTTTTACATGTTTTTTAGTAATCGAATTGTACTTTTTAAATTGTTTTTCTATAAATCAGGTGATCCTCAAAAGATATATTTTTTAAAAGATTAAGACTACTCTCTGCATCATCTACACATTAAAAATGTGTTGTTTTAACAAAATTTCAAATAATATACAGTATTATAGTGTGTATTATCATTGTCACTATAGTTCCTACAACATACCTTGACAAAAAGAAAGTTCAAAAATCAGTGATGAAATCCATATGTGAACTTTCTTTGTGTGCGGTCTCTGTGTCTGTTCTTACTGATTCATTTACAGTCATTTATATTGTAACTGTGACACATTATTACAGCTTTTACACATATTTTTACAGGGCACCTGAGCTGAACCTGCTGCCATCACTCAAGAGCCTAAAGACCTTTTCAAAATCCAGACTTCCTCCACACATAATGTTTAAAAAAAGCATGTGCAACTCTTCAAAAACTCCCCACTACAGGATACAGCACCAACACCGCTCTGAAGTTTCCTCACTTCATTCAAGTTTGAGGTCTTAGATTTGTTTTTACAACTCAGACTCTTGGATATTCTGTCAGCGCAGCAAAAACGCTGAATTTTAACTCAAACCTAAACCACATTTCTGGAGACAAAACTGCACTTACAATAGATATATAAGTGCAGTTTTTTTTTAGGTGCATTGCACAACTTTTCTGGTGGAGGGTCCGTCACCCGTTTATCTGCATGGAGATGTTATTGCTCTGCCTGGAAAGTTCCACAATATGACATTAAACAGCTCTATTTTACATTTATTCAATCACAGGTGGTTTTATATCTCAGAAGTACTTAAAAAATCAGGCATCTTGACTATGAGTGGGGTCGCCTCTTTACAGATCAGACCTGTAATTTGGTCTGTTTTGGTCTCGATGAAGATAGAAAAGTTTAAAACCATGCTTTGAAACATTCCAAAAAAGGTAATTTTTTGTTTATGACACATTAGAGGTTCAATTACAGAGATCTTGAAGAGGAACTTTTAAAATATGAATACAAACAAAAATGTTACTGTGCTATTATATTGTTTTAAGTTATAGGTTTGGGCTTGTTTTGAAGTTAACACATGTTACACTATAATCAGGTTTAGTAACACTTTCTGTAGGATCTATTATACTCTGTTTTCTCTTGGTATATGCCTATTTAAGCTTGTGCAATATAATAAGCAGCCTAGTTGCATGAAAAACATACCTGGAGTTGTGTTTTGTTTCATTCCACATGTTTGAGTAACCCTTTTTTATTAGTCTGTCTACATCTCCAAAGCTCAAAATGCTCTGTTCCACCTTGTGATGTCATATAGTGGTACAGTAGTTCTCAAGTTAATAGCTAGCTTTTACCTTTAGTTCGGAAGAGACTGGGAATTCCAGGAGGTATATGGAGTTTAAAAAACACAGTGGAGCACTTCCTGTATTACCACTTGACATCATAAGGTGGAACAGAGTGTTTTCAGTTTGAGACAAGAATGCAGCCTAAATTTGCAGGGTTTGTGTGTTAAACATGTGTGAATGAAACAAAACACAACTCTAGATGTTTTGGAAAACATTACAACAATATAACACAGATAGGAAATTAGTGTAATATGGACTCTTTAAAGTTAGAATAAAAATATCTACAGTGTTTTATTCTTTTGATGGCAAATTGACCTCACATTTGTTTGGTCTGTATGAGTCTGTATGAGTATGAGGCCTTCATTTAAAACATGTATGCACACAGCTATAAATAAACAAATGCGGTGGTTGTCATTGAGATGTACTGAGAGGAGACCCATGGCCCTGCACTCCTCTCTGGTCGGGGGAGGGGGAAGTGGAGAGGTTCTGGAGAGCCCACACAGCGTTTCTATGGACACTTATCATCTCGTCTCTGTAGCCTTAGCCGCAGTTTGAAGTTGAACAGATGCTAATTTTATGTAGATTCCAAACCAGATTCCTCACTGACCCTGCACCACTTTATCATCCTTTGCACCTGCAACAAACACACACACAGCAAATGGTGAACAACATACAGATACATTGGTATATTTTACACATTAAAGCAGATCTATAATGCAAAATCAACTTTTCAGAGCTTTTAGTCATGTTACAGTTGTTTCTCATTCTC
Source organism: Paratrypauchen microcephalus (assembly GCA_036785185.1). Classification (NCBI taxonomy): domain Eukaryota; kingdom Metazoa; phylum Chordata; class Actinopteri; order Gobiiformes; family Gobiidae; genus Paratrypauchen; species Paratrypauchen microcephalus. The sequence goes on along the minus strand of JAVJIX010000062.1, from coordinate 2,757,151 downwards.
ATTTCTTCTCGAAGTAGTGATTTGTGCATGTTTGAGCAATCTTTAATCACTTACTTTCAAGATGACATATTGCTGTTCAACTCTCGTTTTCACCACCACCGGCATACGCCCACTGCGCTGTACTTACATTCATTCTCCAATTTTATTTTATTTTTAATCAGTGATACACGTAGGATTTGTCAGCAAATGTTTTGAGAAATATCAGAAGTGAACCGGGATAGACAGTCAAAATATATGTTTACAAGGACAGTTATCGATCTCTGATATGTCGACTAAAAATATTTTTGAGAGCAATAATAGTAATGACTAAGAACAAATGAGTAATTTATTGCTAAGTTTCACATGACATCACAACATATACAGGACAATATTATTTATTTAAAACAGACAGGAAGCAGCTAAAATGAATACTGTTAAAATGATGATTTTTGTTCCAATACAGCAAGCTTTTTCATCGAGTCATTAGAGAAGAGATCAGGTTCAACATTTGTGAATTCACCTTGGATATTTCATGGCAAAGTACAATGCGATCAATGAGATGTACTGGATCTTTCCCCCTGCGTATGGGAGTATGACGCCGTCTCATTCTAAAATCTGAAAACCACCAACATCCACCAATGTTTTCACAATGTTTCTCCAATTTTTATAGTGACTACATTCGCTGTTCTGTGACAAAGGCAGTCAGATTACGCTTTTCAATGCAAGTATCAAATATTCAGGCTTTGGGAGTAACAGTGTGAGGGTGAAATGCTACAACACTGAGGAGTGAAAGCTTCTGTGTTACAAGCAAATATATTTCTGACACGGAATGCTTTCATAGCAAGTCCCTGCCTCGATAGAACCCAAACACCAATGCCAATATGACAATACAGACTACAAGCTAACACATGATTTGAACAGGCCTTGTAGCACCACTCGTACCTGTACCACAGCTTGAGAACCACATTGCTGTACATTTGTTTCACAAGTACAATAGTTCTGTGACAAAATGGATAGCAAAATTACACTTTTTAATTGTAGTTAAATAAAAAATATAAGGCAGGTGCATGTTCGAGATTTGACTGCTACTATTACACTGTCAATTGGATATATGAGATTGTATGTTTTACTTATTTTTGGTACAGGATAGTTTTTGCAGGTCATCTGAAAGGTCCCTGCCTCAATGGGAACTTTATGACCTGTACTTGCACTGCAGCTTGAGAACACTGCTGTACGTTCGTTTCACAAGTAGTTCTGTGACAAAAGTGGCTAGCAAGATTACACTTTTTATTGTAAGTGAAGTTATATAAAACTATAAGTGCATGTTTGAGATTTGAATCCTATGCTGTGGTTTTGAATTGAAAGTGTATTTATTTTTGGCACAGAATAGGTCATCTGAAAGGACCCTGCCTCAATGGGAACTTTATGACCTAAGACACCAATCTCAGTATGACAAAGCAGACTATTTCCTCAAGCTAACACATGATTTGAACAGGTTTATAGCAGAAGACCTCATAGCACCAGTTGTACGTGCACCACAGCTTGAGAGCCATACTGCTGTACATATCATTTCCAATAGTTCTGTGACAAAAGTGGATAGCAAGACGACACTTTTGACTGCAAATGAGTGCAAAACTATAAGTGCATGTTTGAGCTCTGAAAGTGTATGTTTTACTTATTTTTTGGGACATAATAGTTTAGGAAGAATAGGAATAGGAATCTGTTCATTTGTCTGTTCATTTGTTTCACAAGTAGTTCAGTGACAAAATTGGACACTGGTCTCTTGCTATCTTTCTTGGCTATTCCATCTATTTTTTGTTACCCTCTGTTATATATTATATTTGATGAGTGAACTAGTGTACCCAAACAATTTCCCTTGTGGACCAATAAAGTTTGTCTAAGTCTAAAAGTGGCAAGCAAAATGACACGTTTTATTGTAATTGAAGTTATATAAAAAAGACTGTAAAAGCATGTTTGAGATTTGAATGCTACGCTGTGGATATGAAAGCGTATGTTTTACAGAGCATAGTTCCTATAGGCCATCTGAAAAGTCCCTGCCTCAAGACACCAATTTCAATATGACAGAGCACATAGCATCCTCAAGATAGCACATTATTTGAACAGGCCTATAGCAGAAGACCTTGTAGCACCAGTAGTACCCGCACCACTGCTCAAGAACCACACTGCTATATATACTTTTAAAAACTATAAAGCAAATGCATGGTATATTACTGAACTAAATATGAATTAAGACGCCAATCCCAATATCATGAAACAGACCAATTTCTCAAGCACATAATTTGAACAGGCCTATAGCAGAAGATCTTACAGCACCACTAGTACCTGCACCACAGCTTGAGAACTACCCCGCTGTACAAGTTTTGCTAGTTCTATGAGGAAAAATGGGCAAGACTACACTTTTATTGTAACTTACATAAAAGATATAAGGCAAGTGCATACTACTACTACTACTGAGCTAGCTACTACTACTGGTCACAAAACAGACCAATTTCTCAAGCTAACATATAATTTGAACAGGCCTATAGCAGAAGATCTTGTAGCACCAGTAGTACATGCACCACAGCTTGAAAACCACACTGTTGTATATAAACAGTAAACAGTGCATTGTTTGCCTAACTGTTTCCATTTTGGTTGAGGTGTTGAGTTCCTCCCTGATAATCCAAAGGTGACACAACCACCGTCACTGTGGATGTTTATTCTCCAAACATGAAATAACAGACTCTGTGACCTGAGGCCCATGCCGTGTTTTGACTGAATTCATTTTCTAATTAACTGGAAACCCAAATCATTTGAGTCTTTGGATTTGAATGAGAGGTGGAATACTAATGAGACAGACAGGCAGTGTTTGAAAACGCTCTTGGAACATTTTGGTGACATTAAGAATGTACTGTATGTTTTGGATGGAAACACTATTACAAAAAGTTTAGCTTTTCAAGGCCATTATAAGGACATGTGAAAGGACATGTGAAAGTTGTAATGGTAAAAATGATTACAACTGTATACATATAAGTGTTCGCTATCACGATTCTTTCCCACAAGTGTGTCACAAAACGTTGTTAGCATGAAATGACAAAACAGTGTGTACACTACTAGGCTATTGTACCTGCAACATCAGTCACTGGTTCTGTAAAGTGTTGGACATAAAACCCTCAGTTAGAAAAGATTCATGAGTTGGATTAAATGGCGAATTATACCAAAATCTTACTTTTAATTTTACAGTTTAAATGCAAAAAAAACAAAATCATCATTAAAGCTGCAGAATTTGACTTAAATAAACAAAAACAGCTGGAATCATTCTGGGTGCTAAGTTGCTTAAATAAACTGTAGCCTATTCCTTCAGTCTTGGGGTAGGAATCTGAAAAGATGAATGGTTCTAACCTTGTCGTTGGTATAAAAGAATGCACCAAATTATGTATTTATAATTACATGAAACTGTTACTTTTGGGGGAAAAATAGGCTTGTATAAATCTCTTGACAGACAAGAAATGACACGAACAAGACATGGTCCAATAGAGTTGAGGATCGTTGGGGAAAAGATTGTGTAATTTCCAGTACAATATAATCCTTTTTGTGGCTTGTGTCAAACCATTTATTTTGAAGGATTTACTAAATAATAATAAACGTTGGCTGCAGATTGATATTAGAATTACCAAATGTTTTTTAATCGAAATATGCTGAATAATGTGGTTTATTCGAATTACAATAGGATAGATGAACTGTTTAAGCACGACGCAGCCTTATATTTAATGAGCGTGTGCATTAAGCGCACTCTCGTGGGATGCGCCTCAGACTTGGATCTGCACCTTTACTGTTTCCCCTTTAGAATGACTGACAGCTGGACACGGGACGCACTAAAAACACGTTTTAGCTTTATGTCTCCGGCATGCAGCCTGTCACGTAAAACAAGCCGAGCCTTATTTTTTGTGGGGTCGCCCGGTTTAAACGCGGTGTCACTGTCCTTTATTAGCGACGTCATGCGCTAATGGGAATATCGATTTTAGTGTCTGGCAGCGGTGCGTTTGTGTCGCGGATGTCAAGGATGAGAGGACGACTGCGTTTACAGCCACGGGTGACACCAACACCGGTTTTATGACTCAGAAATATAATAAAGATTTTAAAAAGGCATATAATAACTACCCAAAATTGTGTTGCGCATATATGAGGAATTCCGATTGTAGAATTTGATGATGTCATACTCTCAGAGGGGAGAGAAGGAGGGGAATATTGCCTTTCCCTATTTTTACAAGAAATATAGAAAATAAAAATCCATAAATGCTGTACCTGGACAATAAGACCTATGTGGGTTTCAGCATACTGTTATCTGGGACTTTTTGATGACTTTTTTCCCATTCAAATGATGTGTTAATATTTTTGCTTTATATTGTCAATCGCTCTTAGGTATTATTAGGCTATTTTTTATTTTATTTTATGTATTTATTTATTTGTTTATTTATTTTTTATTTATTTATTTTTTCAAACCAAGGGATCTAAATGACAACTCCCTCATTTCCAACTATTTTGCGCTTATGAACCCGAAATTTGCGCTTTAAAAAATTCGCCTCTACCCATACCAGTTATAGGCCTTTGAATGGTATGATGTCACGTGAGACTCAGCAATATTATTCCAAAGAAAAGACGTTTAAAATGCTAAAATGTTAAACCTGACCTTCTGCAACGATACCAAAAGCTGAATATGCATTTAAAAGTGCATTTTACGTCACCAAATCTCAATAAAATATAGGTCTGTGTAATGTTGCGATGTCCTCTGAAACCCGTAATGAATTTAAATGTGCAGATACCAAATGTATGTGTGACTATAGATCTCAATTGACGGCCCTTGGTTTGACTCTTGGCGCGCTCAGTGAGATTTAGGCTTCAGAGGGGTCATGACACCGGGTGACAGGTCCCGCCCCGGGGCCCTGAGCTGTCTCTGCCTCAGACGGGGGTTGATTTATCTACGGGCCAACCGAGTCGCTGAATATGACGGCTTAAAATAACAATACATTAGGAGAACGGATTATGCGTAAAAAAAAGAACAAGGCAACGATCACACGTTAAGGTTTGGGCACGATAAAGAACACGGTGGACATTTAATTTAACCTTAAGTGCTAAAGAATCATTTTTATTTTAGATTTCAAACCTTTATTGTTATATTATGGATAGCCAGACCCTCATCTGTTCCATGGTGAATTATATTTGTCCGCGCTGTGATTCTCTGACCTGAGCAGCGGGATGTTGGCAACAAAAGCAGCGCCTTTTCATTCACATCTGACCTCAAAATATGTCTCTTTTCGCTGCCAAGAACGTGTAAAGAAATGTGGTGGTTATGCCATTAAAATAACTGGAAGAAATATGAATTATAGATGACATTGTTTACATATTTAAAAATAAAAAAATAAAAAAATAAGACAATATACATGTTTTTAAATAGCCTACCAATTGACAGTGTTTTTAATGCCATGTAAATCAATCGTGATTTATGCGTAAAATTGTAAATAAGATAATAGGCTATGAACTGTATAAAAAAGTAGCTTTATATTATTGTTTTCATTAAAATAGATACTGTGGTGAACATCTGTAGCTGGAAATGCGTGTGGCTGTGCGTAATTGCTATAGTATCCGCTAAATAAACATAAACAAACATAACCGAAATGGTCGCTGGTGTGTTCGGGGCGCGCTTCCAGCCTGTGGAAGAGTAGCGGGGTCTGCATGGCTCGGGTTATCTGTGAATGGGCTCTTTATTGGAGGCGCAGAGTGGGGATTTGCCTTTTATTCGCCTCGCTATGGAAACGCGCTCGACGGCACAAAAATGTCCATGTGAATAAAAGGGATCGGCACACGGAGAGTTTCTAGAGAAGCATCTGTTACACTTAGAAACTTAGACTGTTGAGAGAGAACACCCCGCATAGAGTTAAGTCCACTCTTCTTTGACTTCGTGGGTAAAATACATCTTATTTTGGGGGTTTTAAAATTATATGAACTTCCAACTCACCCAGCAGATTTAATTTAGCAAAATACAAGCTTATGGTTCGTTGAAATAGCCAAGTTGTATATTATAAAAAAAAAAAGAATCAGCCTCATTTTTGCATATATTTAAGTGAGACAAATGAATGGCCTAATCCGTTCTCTAACTGTGTTTTTAACATTGACATCAAATACTGTCTTCCAGGTTCAAACTGTCAAATTACGCAATGGAAAAGACAAAATCCTACCCATGAATGTAACCCAATGTATAAAGCTTTTTTTCAGTAGCGTGAATTTGGAGGAGAACTGTGTCCTCTGTCTAACCCTGATAGCGGCCCGTCCACCCCCTGCGGCCCCGGGTCCCCTCGCCCACCCCAGCGGCCAAACCCCTCACCTGATTCGGCCTCCGGTGCGCCTCCTGCCTGCTTTCTTCTTCTTTTTTTCCCCCAGCACCGCGGTAGTTCCTCGGCTCTGCGCTCTTTAATGACTTTCTGGTGGCTGCAGTGCTTCTTTTATTTCTCCTAAATGTATGAAAATGTATGCTAATTTAAATCAAGCTTAACCTGGGAGCCCAAGCAATATATTTAATGGAATTTCACAAACCAATAAGGAGACTGGAACGCGGCAGTCTTCTAATGGCAAATATAATTACGCAGGCGAAGTTAGGGCTCAGATATGCACTTAGATTAGGTTTTTCAATTCCGACACGAGCTGTGGGGAGATTTTTAAATAGTGCTACAATGAAGGAGGCCTCGTTTTGTACGACTAGTAAAGGATTTGAATCAATGAATTTCATCAGCTGAAAATGTGGGGTTGTCGTCTTGTCTTAAAAACCTGGGATTTCTAGTTAATGCGAGTACATTTTCACCTACATCCGTGACAGTTATATTTCCACTATTGAACGGTAATGAATATTTATTATGGGAATGTTCGTGCGTAAAACCAGCGTGTCACCCTATCTCGGGGACATCTTATAAACAACCCAGGAAACATTGTGTTAAAGTTAATCATTAGTCTCTGAGAAGTGGTCCTGGTTTGATTGTAGGAGGCTCTAAATGAAGTGCTGGCACGTCTCACAAATGCCATTGCGCTTTAATCTCCTCCTTCGCACGCGCTCGAGGGTGACACGAGCGGCAATAAACTCGTGCGTAAATCAGTTGGAAACTTTAATTAATAAACAGGAACTGCGCTCCATGCTCGCATCACTCCGCACCAAGGATGGAGCAAGTGGACCAACACAGCTCACTTCCGGTTCGAGTAACCCCTTCCTCACCCAATGATGCTCCCACCACAACAGGCCAGGTGAATAAAACTAACGGGCCTCCAGCTTTGTTCATAGTTACAATTTACTGCAGGCTAACCAGCAGAAAAATCCATAATGAACTGTGGATTGGCCTATTGTTTGTTTGTTTTTTTACTTTCATTATTAAACAGTTTTTATTGGGTTCATGTCAAATTACACCCTGTTATAAATGAGTCACAATGTAGCATAACGTTTTCATTACAGAGATATAGTCTACAATAAGTGTAAAGCTTTTGGATTTCTTCACTGAAATCAGAGTTTAATCTAATTTGACAGATTAAGGCCTTGGCAAAATCTCTTCTTCAAAAACAAGACATCCCCACATCAGAGTCAAATATAAAACAGTCTGCTTTTGTGTGAATCTGTGAGAATTTGACGTTTGGAGCATGAGAACCACTGACTGTAATGAATATCAATATTTTCCAGCGGTCATATTGAACGCACGTGTGTTTACATCTCTATCTCTTCCAATAAAGTTCTGATTACAGTAAATAAAAAAGCTTAGCAGCAGAGGCGGGCCTTAGCGGGAACGCGAGTGCTATTGGTCTGTGGGAGTCGTCACTCAGCGCTGATTGGTCGGAGCAGCTGTCAGTCCGCCAGGAGCCAGAGGGAGATGTGAGGGGCTGCGGTGCTGCCTGGCGTCAGTAGCTCCAGCGGGGTCGAGCAGCAGCATGGCCACAGCGGCGTCCAGCCCCTACACCCTGCTCAGCTCCAGCCCCATGCTGCACGCGGACAGCCAGGCCATGCAGCCCGCGAGCCCCTACAGAAGCCACCACAAACTGCTGCAGAGCGACTACGGGCACGCGCTGGGTCACCAGTGGGAGGGCAGCCCCTGGTCCGGCTCCATGGAGCAGCAGGACGTGAAGCCGGGCATCATCCACCACCACTCCCCCCATCACAACAACCACAACAACCACCCAGGCGCGTGGGGCAGCCCCGTGTCCCATAGCAACATGTCCTACTCGCAGACGGGCTTCTCCGTGAACGGCATCATGGAGCCCGGTGCCACCCAGAGCCAGGGCATGCACGCGGGCCTCAGGGACACCCTCAGCCCGGAGCACGGAGACCTGGGCCCGCACCACTGCCACGACCACTCGGACGAGGAGACGCCCACCTCAGACGAGTTGGAGCACTTTGCCAAACAGTTCAAGCAGCGTCGGATCAAACTGGGCTTCACGCAGGCGGACGTGGGGCTCGCGCTCGGGACACTGTACGGTAACGTCTTTTCTCAGACCACCATCTGCAGGTTCGAGGCGCTGCAGCTGAGCTTTAAAAACATGTGCAAACTCAAGCCGCTGCTCAATAAGTGGCTGGAGGAGGCAGACTCCTCCACGGGCAGCGCCAGCAGCATAGACAAGATCGCAGCTCAGGGTCGGAAGAGGAAGAAGCGCACGTCCATAGAGGTGAGCGTTAAGGGGGTCCTGGAGACGCACTTCCTCAAGTGCCCCAAACCGTCCGCGCACGAGATCACGTCGCTCGCGGACTCGCTGCAGCTCGAGAAGGAGGTGGTGCGCGTGTGGTTCTGTAACCGGCGGCAGAAGGAGAAGCGCATGACGCCCCCGGGAGAACCGCCACCGCCGCACGAGGGACCCTACTCTCACGGCGACGCCTCATGCCACGACCTCTGACCCCGGGAGGGAGCGGACCGTGGGGCGCGCACCCCTGACAGACTCAGACAATAACAGACACCTGTCCGGCCTTCGTCATTCCCAGCGCCGTGAGGGCATTACTGCATCAGCACCATCTTTGGAGCCACTCTTTTTACCCACGAGAATCGAGGATATAAATACTACAAATGTGCCTATAACCTGCCAGCGCCTTGGTTTGATTCACCATCAGCTCAGAATAACATAAGAATAAGCATCAGCTGGGACTGCTGTTTTGTTTTGGGGCTGCGTCTCTGTTTCTCACGCGTGTTTGTGCGCCCAGCGGAGTGAGACCAATAACGACAAATACCAGTGGCTCTGTCACTTTTCTTAATTGATTTGCTGTGGACACCAGAGGCCGTTTTCTCACCTCGCGCTTCCCTCGGGCTCAAACCCACTGCTTTAGTTCTCTGCATATTTACACTCATTATTTTGTAACGCAATATGTAATTCTTTTCTCCAATACAGTAGGCCCTGAGTCATTTTTACGCGTAGAGGAACCATAGCACTTACGGAGCTGGTTTAATTGAACCGCTCTCCTTTGGCCTGTAGCTTCACATCTGTTCAATTTGTGTTTTCATCTTCGACCATAAACTGTGTGGACTCTGAGCAGAGCGACGCTATACACCTGCCTATAATTTTATTGTACGTTCACTATCGAAAAACAAATTTTATAATCTTCCTGTTTATCGGTTTATTTCTTAAGTATTTTTTCGAATATTGTACAGTTTTATATATTACTCTTTTGAAGTCATTAATTTAAACAGAAATGCTCTTAGTTATCCACGCACTTAATTAGCAGCGTACAAAACAAACACACTATTTTCAGTAAGAAAGCTGAACTGTTTGGGCGAGGTTTGGTCCAAATTTCGATGACAGCTCAAGTAATTATTTATTTTCAGTATAAAGCTTGTATTATGTTTCCAAATAAACTATGTATGTTGTAAAAAACTATTCATGCTATAAGTCTTTACTGTCACCTGCTGTGAGGTTCAAGGGGGAAAAATACGATTTCATCAGAACTAGTCCATGTCTGGTAATATACCTTCATTTGTTTAGTAGAAAAATTATAATCAATATTTTAACCTTTAATTTTATGATTTGGATTGAATGTTTTTGCAAATGATTTATTTTCTTTAAGGAAATCCAACAATGTAGCTATTATATAATAACTATAGGTTCTGTACTTTCTAAAAAAAAAAAAAAAAAAATTCTGAAACAATTTTAAAATAATGATTTTTATGCATTATTATTATTATTATTATTATTATTATTATTATTATTAATAATAATAATAATAATAATAATAATAATAATAATAATAATAATAATAATAATAATAATATTATTATTATTATTAATAATAATAATAATAATAATATTATTATCTTTTTTTTACTGTTCTACTTAACATTTCCCTTATAATTTGATAAATGTTAAAGAGCCAGATGTAAAGTAATAATCTTATATTATTCATTATGCGGAAGTCTTAATTTCACTTTTTAAAATAAGAAAACACTGTATCAAAAATGAAAACAATAGGCTATAATAGAAAATAGAATAATCTAAATGAAATTTAAAATGCTATAAACTGGACACTTGCAGGAACATTTTAGCTCCAGAAATCTGCCTTTTGACTATGGAGAATGTGTGTGTGTGTTGTGTGTGTGTATTTCAGAGAATCGCTGAATGCTTTATATCTTTATATCTTTATATCTTTATATCTTTATATCTTTATATCTTTATATCTTGACCAATGACCCTATAGTCAAATGCTTCACTCACTCTTCTTGAACCATCCTTTTGTTTCACATCTCTCAATATTTACTGTTTCTGATTCCACACCAGCACAACAAAGCAGCATAACCTTGACTCTGTTTCAATGTCAAAGTCTGCCTTCCGCTGCCCATCGCTTAAATGTCAGTCTGAACGCTCTGTAAAACATCTATTTATGTCTTTTGGCTTTTTCTCCTGGTTCTTTGCTTCATTTGGACCACTCTCTCTCACTTCTCCTTCCTTCCTCTCGTCTCTCAAATGTTATTGTCCAAAAGCCTCTGCCCTCCACAATCAGACATGGGTGATTTATAGCCTGGTACGCTTGAGCTGACATCAAAACACAAAGACACACACATACACACATACATACATATGACCAAAACCTCATTTCAAAGGCTGCATCTGCTTATAATTGTGGCAAAAATGGACCTGTGAGCTTTCTGAAAACTCATAAAATAATTCAAGTTGGGGTACAAAAAGTGCAGGTCTATAGATGGTGTCCAAAATAAGGATTTGGAGAGGTTTGGTGGTGGAAAAAGGGTGCCCGGCCTTGCCTTGAAATGGAGTAGCCTGACTGGAATACTAATGTGGCTGAATTTATGCATGTCCTCAGTCTGCAGTCCTGAGAGGGGGTGGGGGAAGCGGCTGGGGAGAGGGAGGAGAGGGAGAGAGTGAGGAGAGGGCGGAGAGGGAGAGAGGGCGGAGGTGAACTGTGGCTGTATATGGAGAAGAAGCATGCCTGATTGATTCCATCTACCACCTCTTTTTTTTTTTTTTTTTTTTTTTTTCGGAATAGATCTGCAGGACAGTACTGGGAAATTATAGCAATTTTAGCGAATGCAATTAGGTAAGAGAGGAAAAAGTGATATATTGTTGTGAAGTTATGATTATTTGATTTAACTTATACATTCAAGTGTGTATTTAGATCTGTTTCAGGTGTATTATTGTTCTTAATTTGACTTTATGTAACCTTTTCAGACTTACATTTGAAAGTTTTGGTTAAGCTCTATTGCAAAGCTCATCCAGTTATGTTCATATATCAAATCTTACTTTGTCAATACAACTAATAACAATACTATTAATACTACTACTACTACTTCTCTAAAGAAAAACAAATCAACAAATTTAATACAAATTTTCAACATTCTAATACATGCCTATAGTAATCCACACCAGACCTCCAAGCAACCCAAATAATTAAAATAAGAATTCTCACATAACTCAGATGTGTTACTATAATCCATTTGCAATCTTACAAAACATTATAACACAAAGTCCATTACAAATTGGAGTGAAATAAATGCAATCTAGAACAAATAATCTAAAATAATTCAAAATCTGTTACTGATTGCTTTGGTAGAGAGATAAAAAGATGGAAATTTAACATTTTTAAGAAGGTTCAGGGAGGGGAAACTGATTTTAAAAAATATATGTTGTTGTTTTTTTTGGTTGTTTTATTTTGTTTGTTTTTTTAAGGAAAGAACTAAAGGAAGTAAACAGGAGCCAGGGTTTAGACTGTGCGGTACTGTTGTGTTCTCCACTTCACACAGTGTTTCTGCCCCATTAGTACCTTTAAACAGCTGACACCCTGCCAACACCACACAGCACCAACATGGCCGACCTCGAGCTGTAATACACTGGGAAGAGTATCTAAGGGGCTGCTGTGTCTACAAAATACTACATGAGTTATGCTGAAATGTGGTGCTCTTTGAACTCCTGGCTTTGAAATCAAAACAAGAGGAATATAAGATATGGAAATGTTAATGAGATCGTTTTGATACATAAATATGAATGATAGCATGCTTTAGAGTAAAAAAAAAAAAAATGACCAAGATGCAAAACTAGCTGACCACATGACTTATATAACAACCACTTTTTATTCATCTTTTCACACTTTTTAGTATAAATTCAGATCATTTCAATGGAAAGAATCATTACTGAATGTGTTCACGAAGAACATTAATAAATAGTGTTAAATACAAAATACTATCAAAAATTAAATAGTAGTAAAGTAGTTACACCAGACACCAAAAATAGATGCAACCAGTTGTGGTACAATATTTACATATACATATGTATATATACATACTTTATACATACCTTCTTATATATCATTATTTTAGTCTTTGATCCAACTTTGGTCATTTTGGTGTTTCAATAAAAACTCTTGTAAACTCTCTGTAAATGTTTAGGAAGTTATTTAATGAGTAATTTCAGACAGATATATATATATATATATATATATATATATATATATATATATATATATATATATATATATATATATATATTTTTTTTTTTTTTTTTGAAATATATATATATATATATATTTCAAATACAATATTTTTTTTTATATTTCAGAAAAAATGGTTCACTCAGATCTTACAAAAAAGGTAAGCATAACATACTTAGTAAAAATTTTATACAGAAAATAATATACATTACCCAGGTGCAGCAGCATACACAGTAGTAGTAGTAGTAGTAGTAGTAGTAGTAGTAGTAGTAGTAGTAGTAGTAGTAGTAGTAGTAATAGTAGTACCTATAGTGAAATGTTATTATACACATTTATGATTTATTTTAATGAAACTTTGGCCAATTTTTACACAAATTCAATAGAAACTTGTTCATAATTCTGTCTAAACAGCACACTTTAGGAAGTAGCCTAATTTAAAAAATGATTTCAATTATAAAGAAAAAAATAAGGTTCATAATAAACATAAGAATAATAAGCTTAGTAAAAATACCCAGGTGCAGTGGTATATACACCAAAAATAGTATTGTTGAAATGTTATAATATAATTCACAGTTTGTCAGAGAAAGACATGATAAAAAGACGAGATAAAAGTGTGGAGCCGTATCAGGGACAGGCTACTGAGGTTTAACACAGCGGGTCACAGAGAGGACACTCACAGAGACTTTCCTCTTTAATTAGAGCCAAGAGAGAAGTGAAAACCAGAACACAGACTCCACAGCCCACCGGAGAGGAGTCATGAAGGGAGGAGACAAGTGCGGAGACAGGCCCCGAGCAGAGAGGGAGGGGCCACACACATCCAGGTTCAATGAGTTGTGCACCTTTGAAGGGAGTTTCAATAATTAATTAAACTATAGCTGTTTGGGTTCTTACCATAGACTGTAAAAATTGGATTAAGGGAGTGTGAGATCACCCATAGCATTCGGCTCCAGTCAAATGGAGCTCATGAGGCTAGCAGTTATAGGAGCGAGGTTGGAGCTGAGTTCCTTGCCCTGGGGCATTCTGACGGAAGTAAGACTGCCAATCTGCACCATCGGCCGCTCCGACCACCACCACCACTCATATGCACGCGCACACACACACTCACACACACACACACACACACATGCACGCACACCACTTTCATACTAGGAAATGTGGGTGAAGTGACAGAACAACAGTTTTTTGCTACTGGCGCCTCACTGTGGCACCTGGAATTCTCAGCGGTCTCTCAACCAGCCCAGGACTTCTTAACTTATGAGATTTGACAAGATCAGGCTTTGACCAGCCAGAATGGCCACAAGGTAACATCAAATGGAGCCAGAGTTGATGGAGCCATGCTCACTAATCATTTCCACAATTTGGAACGCAGATAGCAGGTTAGCTATGTCCATTTACTATATATACAGACTGTGGTTCTAACTACTTATTGTCTTGTGTTTCTCAGACTGTGGTAGGCACTATGGTGGTACTGGGTAATCTCTTTTGATTACATTTAGTCTGCTTTGGTAATATATTAACAGGCCCATATTGGGCTATTCTCTGATTCATGTTACAGATTTATGAAACAGAAAAACTCCACCTTGTTCCACTTTGTGAGGCCATGTGGTAATTCAGGAAGTGCGCCACTGTGTCTCTAAACTCCATACACCTTCACTAGAATCATTTGAATGATTTCAGCTATTGAATTTCCAATCACCACTGAACAAAACGTTACTGTTAACTGTTAACTTTACAAGGTGAAGGGGTTTGAGCTTGGAGATGCAGACAGCCCAATAATGCAAGATTACTCAAACATGTGTGAATGAAACAAAACATGACCCCAGGTATGTTTTTGACATTATAACCTGGCTAAAATAGTCCATATTTGCACAATAAAAAGCTGCTGACCCTTGCACAGTTCAGTGTTTTAATGTACTGTGTTTTAATGTGGTCAAGCATCTCAATAAACAAAACAGCACAACAAAGGACATATCCCTCTAATGTTGTTACACTCATATTTACTGCTGTTGTTGTCTTTGTTTTTGCATTCACATTCACACAGTAAACTCTTGTACATTGCCTCTCCTCTTCTGGGACACATGATTCGATTAGCAGACTAACACTGCAGCCAAATCCTGCAAGTGATTTTAGTCCTAAAAAGGATGTGACTCCAGACGCCTCCTCCTCACATGAGAATATGAGCAGATAGAAAGTAATAAAGGAATAAAGTGTCATGATGAAGAGTTCAGTGGGTGGTTTTTGGACTGTACTGCCACAAATAGCATGTCTCAGACTGGACAAATGGATTCCTTTAGTGGCCCCATAATACCATGTACTGTTCTATGCAAAACATCTACACAATAAGTAAACAACTGTGAGAAGCAAGTGTCAAAAGTAAGGATGTGATGATGGTGTTGATTGTCAAAATGTAGCTTCAAAAATACAGCCTTAATAGGTCATATATTGTGCAAAATAGATCTTGTGAGCTTTTATCCATGTTATAATGTTGTTACCTCATGAAAAACATACCCAGAGTTGTGTCTTGTTTCATTCACACATGTTTGAGTAATCCTGCAGTATTAGTCTGTCTACATCTCCAAAGCTCAAAATAAGCTTGAATCGAACTGACAACCGCACAGTACAGGCAAGTTAAACGGTGAAATTAGATCAGATCGGAGGTTCCAGGTTCGACACCCGAGTCAGCTGGGCCTTTTTGTGCAGAGTTTGCGTGTTTCTCTCCATGTCTGGGAGGGTTTCCTCTGGGCACTCCAGTTTCCCTCATCAACCCAAAACATGCAATAGTATGTTAAAATCCTCCAGCCAATGTAGAATTGACCAAGTCTAGCTCAAGATCATGGAGATGGGTCCCCTGACATGGCACTGCTGCACTGACTGCTCCTGAGCAGATGCCCCAATGGCACTGAAGAAAGGGTCAAATGCAGAGAACAAATTTTAAGAAAGCACAGCACCAAAAGAAAACCTATGCAGGTTGCATGAATGGAAAACTACAGTGTGCTATACAGCTATGGCAAGTCCAAGTTCAAGTCTGACTTGACTGGGAATTGGACCAGTTTCATCTGTTCATATTGGACCACAATACACTTTTGGAGACAGAACCAGCAGGACAGCGGACAGAGGATACACTCTGCTTCAGACTTCTGCAGAAGGTAAGAGTCTTGTTTTCGTTAGATTTGGGCAAATCTGAGGACGGGGCCTCACAGGTAAATAGTGTTATAGTGTTAATAGTTCAATAGTGTTATAGTGGTAATAGTTAAATAGTGCAGAAATGAGCACGCAGGTGCGACCGAGCCACTTCGGTGTTCTGACAAGTGTTGTAGGAGCGGCGCTGATGCTGTGTGTTTGTGTTGTGAGTGTTAATGTTGTGACCGTAGCCTCTTATTGTAGTTTTGCCAACATTGTTGGGACTGGGTGTGAGCGGTGTGTTAGGTTGTGTTGTTGGGGCTGGGTGTGAGCGGTGTGTTAGGTCGTGTTGTTGGGACTGGGTGTGAGCGGTGTGTTAGGTTGTGTTGTTGGGGCTGGGTGTGAGCGGTGTGTTAGGTTGTGTTGTTGGGGCTGGGTGTGAGCGGTGTGTTAGGTTGTGTTGTTGGGACTGGGTGTGGGCGGTGTGTTAGGTCGTGTTGTTGGGACTGGGTGTGAGCGGTGTGTTAGGTCGTGTTGTTGGGACTGGGTGTGAGCGGTGTGTTAGGTGGTGTTGTTGGGACTGGGTGTGAGCGGTGTGTTAGGTCGTGTTGTTGGGACTGGATGTGAGCGGTGTGTTAGGTCGTGTTGTTGGGACTGGGTGTGGGCGGTGTGTTAGGTTGTGTTGTTGGGACTGGGTGTGAGCGGTGTGTTAGGTTGTGTTGTTGGGGCTGGGTGTGAGCGGTGTGTTAGGTTGTGTTGTTGGGGCTGGGTGTGAGCGGTGTGTTAGGTTGTGTTGTTGGGACTGGGTGTGAGCGGTGTGTTAGGTCGTGTTGTTGGGACTGGGTGTGGGCGGTGTGTTAGGTTGTGTTGTTGGGACTGGGTGTGAGCGGTGTGTTAGGTTGTGTTGTTGGGGCTGGGTGTGAGCGGTGTGTTAGGTTGTGTTGTTGGGGCTGGGTGTGAGCGGTGTGTTAGGTTGTGTTGTTGGGACTGGGTGTGGGCGGTGTGTTAGGTTGTGTTGTTGGGACTGGATGTGAGCGGTGTGTTAGGTCGTGTTGTTGGGACTGCGTGTGAGCGGTGTGTTAGGTCGTGTTGTTGGGACTGGATGTGAGCGGTGTGTTAGGTCGTGTTGTTGGGACTGGGTGTGGGCGGTGTGTTAGGTTGTGTTGTTGGGACTGGGTGTGAGCGGTGTGTTAGGTTGTGTTGTTGGGACTGGGTGTGGGCGGTGTGTTAGGTTGTGTTGTTGGGACTGGATGTGAGCGGTGTGTTAGGTCGTGTTGTTGGGACTGGGTGTGAGCGGTGTGTTAGGTCGTGTTGTTGGGACTGGATGTGAGCGGTGTGTTAGGTCGTGTTGTTGGGACTGGGTGTGGGCGGTGTGTTAGGTTGTGTTGTTGGGGCTGGGTGTGAGCGGTGTGTTAGGTTGTGTTGTTGGGGCTGGGTGTGAGCGGTGTGTTAGGTTGTGTTGTTGGGGCTGGGTGTGAGCGGTGTGTTAGGTTGTGTTGTTGGGACTGGGTGTGGGCGGTGTGTTAGGTTGTGTTGTTGGGACTGGGTGTGAGCGGTGTGTTAGGTTGTGTTGTTGGGGCTGGGTGTGAGCGGTGTGTTAGGTTGTGTTGTTGGGGCTGGGTGTGAGCGGTGTGTTAGGTTGTGTTGTTGGGACTGGGTGTGGGCGGTGTGTTAGGTTGTGTTGTTGGGACTGGGTGTGAGCGGTGTGTTAGGTCGTGTTGTTGGGACTGGGTGTGCGCGGTGTGTTAGGTCGTGTTGTTGGGGCTGGGTGTGAGCGGTGTGTTAGGTGGTGTTGTTGGGTCTGGATGTGAGCGGTGTGTTAGGTCGTGTTGTTGGGACTGGGTGTGGGCGGTGTGTTAGGTTGTGTTGTTGGGGCTGGGTGTGAGCGGTGTGTTAGGTTGTGTTGTTGGGGCTGGGTGTGAGCGGTGTGTTAGGTTGTGTTGTTGGGACTGGGTGTGGGCGGTGTGTTAGGTTGTGTTGTTGGGGCTGGGTGTAAGCGGTGTGTTAGGTTGTGTTGTTGGGACTGAGTGTGAGCGGTGGATTGAGTTGTGCTGCTACATGAACTTTGCGCTTGGCTGTGCGTTGTGCTCTGATATAGTTGAGCCAAAAGTGACCAAAATGACTGCCTGTTTCTGGCATTCTTCCTTCAGACCCTTCTGGATTCAAACAGAATGTAGAAGGGACTGGCTGGTCAGGAAAACAAAGTCTGTAACTATACTGGTTTTCAAACATAACACATAATATTATACCAACCAGTGACAGACAGGTGGCCATGATGTTTTGCCGCCTGACACATCCCTATCCATTAATAGGAAAAATACACATCTAAATTTGGTTACCTCGTCTATGTTTCCAGAGAGCTGATGTGTAGTTTTGAAGCCCTGTTTTGAAGTGTACAGTGGGTGGGGGAGGTTTTTTCACACCAAAGAATGGAAGAGAGCAAAGTAAATTGAGTGAGCACAGAGAAATATTATGATTAATTGTGTAATGGTAAATCCAATTCTTCTTCAGTTCTGGTTTCTTCAATGTAGCTTTCATGTTTGGATGGAGGAGGGGCAGAGAGCAGAACATCCCAATACGAACGCCTTTAGTAATCAGGCTAAATAGAAAAATGAAGCTTTGAGTTTGCTTGAGGGAGAGTGGTATGGCTGATGTGTGTAATGTATTTAGATCATGGACAGCTTTCTCCATTTACAAACATTTAATGGTAAAATAGTGCCATTAGACATCTGCCTGTGTGATCCGTGCACTCCTCCCCATTGAGACTGAAGCATGTTGGTGCAATTACTTTGACAATTAAAACTATATTAAGGTCGTGTGTGTGATGGCTTCATTAAGGAACAAATGAGCATTAAGACTATAGACTCACACTGGAGGCCAAATCTATGCTTTAACATAAGGACCAGCATTCAACATCCAGATGTGGTCAGGAAGTGCAATTTAAATGAAAAAGAAAATGTCATTTAGGAAATATATTTCAGTATTAGCAGTCTTCAGTGGTGGAGAAGAAGTACTCAGTTTTGTTACTGCGGAAAAAGAAAGCCGAATCACACAGCACGCTGCCAGGGGAATCCCAGTTACGCACCAGGAAGGCAGTTCCCCTGTTGCGCAGCGTGGTGCGTGATTCGGCTTTCTTTTTCCACACTGAAAAATAGTTCCCACCCAAAATGACCAAGGCAAGCTCTCCGTGTTGATTTGCACATTTATTTGCACTCGATATGAATGCGCACTACACAGAAAGTAATTGGGAAACACATCGAGCAAATTAATTCCTTTTGGCCGAAATCTTTCTCTGGCGCCGTTAGACTCCAGTCTAAGGCGGAGGAGCTGCAGATACCGCGGCGGTCAGTGCTGACAGACCTGGACAATGGCTGGGTGACCAGGAAAACGCTTTCCACCACTTATTTTAGTCTCTGGACTGTGGGGAGATGCCCAAGTTTGACCTGGGGGTGGCATATCCCTTAAAGTGAACGTGCAGATACTGGAAAGAAAAATAGTAAGTAATTAAAAGTATCACATGAAAAAGAAGAAGTGGCTTTATTGATCTCACACAGGAGAAATTCTTCTCTGCATTTAACCCATCCTGTTATTAGGAGCAGTGGGCAGCACATTACTGCACCCGGGGACCATCTCCATTATCTTCTTGCTTCGGTTTGGTCAGGTCAAGCTGGAGGATTTTACCTATGGTGCATGTTTTAGGTTGATGGGGGAAACCGGAGACACAGGGAGAACATGCAAACTCCACACAGAAAGCCTCGGGTGACCTGGGGATCGAAACCAGACCATGCATGCAAACTCCACACAGAACACACACAGAAAGGCCTTGGCAGACCTGTGAAGCATGAGCACTAGCCACTCAGCAAACAATAAGTCAGTTTACAGGTCCGGTTTGTGGAGAGGTGGGCCTACTTACAGTAGAATCCATATTTTTCAAGGTATTGTTTTATTGTAAAAAAAAACCAAACAAACAAAAAAAAACACCTATAATAAAACAATAAGCACGTTTAATGCCGTACTGTGGTAACCTGGGAAATCCCAGGCTGCTTTCATTCGTTCCGGTCTAAAAGACAGCCTGGCAACTATGGCAAGCGAGCTCTCCCGATTCTGGGAGCCAATCAGAGAGCGGGGAGGGGTGGCAAGACGGTGACTCGTACTACGTGACAAATGGAAACTTGTAGTTTGAACTGACAACTGACATGATTGGCTATGAGCTACGTATACGCCAAATGATAGACATTCGTAACGCCCAATAAACGACCGTTGGCGATCGTAAACCACACCTCCACTACGAGATATTTCGAAGGTGGCTCCCAGACCATATATCACTTGTGATTATGATAAAAGGAGAAATTCAATTTGTCAACTGGACAAAATTTGTTTGGTCGAAAACGTTTCGCCGCTCATCCGAGAGACTTCGTCAGTTCTGGTTTGAGTGCTGGTTAGACACTGCTTATATCTAGCTGCAGGGAGGAGCTCACTACACTGAAATTGTTGTGAAACTATCTCAACTAATTTGTTTCTTTTGTTTTTCGAATTTTTCTGGCGTCTAGTTTAGCATACCTATTCAACCCTAACGACCGTCCCCACACCTCTGGCCCTGACCTGTCTGCCCTATAGGGACAGGTAGTAGTTGAGATAGTTTCAGAAGAATTCAGGGTAGAGAGCTCCTCCCTGCAGCTAGATATAAGCAGTGTCTAACCAGCACTCAAACCAGAACTGACAAAGCCTCTCGGATGAGCGGCGAAACGTTTTCAACCAAACAAACTTTGTCCAGTTGACAAATTGAATTTCTCCTTTCATCATGGATTCTACCTGGACGACTGAAGGATTCTTCACGCATCACTTGTGATTATGGTCAGGTGTAAACCAGGCAAGTACTGTGGTGCATTCTAGAGAAAGCAATCTCCCTAGCATATCTCCATGGAAACAACCAGGTTCTGGGTTCTTACCAGTAAAGTTACATAGAGTAATTTTTTTTTTTTTTTTTCATATTTTCAGATATAAGGCTTAAAATTTATTGAATTTGATAAAGATTTGTCCTACATTTTGTTCAGTAGAAACAACTGAATCAGTTGCAAAAGGAGAAATTTAATTTGTCAACTGGACACAAGTTTATTTGGTCGAATACATCTCACATCTCATCCAAGCTGCTTCTTCATTTCTGATCTCAACTGAATCAGCTGTTAAGTCCCATGTTTTTACTTGTACATTTTGTTTGCTCAAACTATGAACATGTTAAAAATAAACCCTCAGCCTTTTCAGCAGGTCTCAAATAATAATAATAATTTAAAAAAAGTTTACTTTTCAGTTAAAACATTTTTATTGGAGTATAAAGAGGCTATTTTTGTCAAAAAAGAGAATCCGTCGTTAAACAGAAATGGGGGAGTCAGACATAACTTGTCTCCCATTTATAATTCGATTCTTAAACCAAGTCAAAACAGACAAAGAAACATTAGGGCAGACAAGCCAGGGCAGAGGGGTGGAGAGGGTTGTTAGGCTTGAATAGGGAGGCTAAACTAGTCGCCAGAGTAATTTGGAAAACAAAGAGACAGATTAGTGGAGATAGTTTCAGAGCTATTTCAGTGTAGGAGCTCCTCCCTGCAGCGAGATATAAACAGTGTCTAACCAGCACTAGAACCAGAACTGATGAAGTCTCTCGGATGAGCGGCGAAACCTTTTCAACCAAACAAACTTTGTCCAGTTGACAAATTGAATTTCTTCTTTTATCATTGGAGTATAAAGTACAGATACCTATCATTTATACTTAAGTACAGTACTACTTTTACTTAGTTACGTTACCACTGCCAGTCTTTGAAAATCAATGTAAACTGGGACTGTAGGCCTTATGTCAACACTATGGTCAATGGAGACTTAGTCGACCAAAATTTGTATTATGTCGACTAATCATTTTATTTAGATTTTAAGGATGTACATGGTTCAACAGACAGCAGAAAGGAGAGGTTAGTGAGTGAGTGACTTAGCTGAATATTTGGTATTTTAGGTATTTGTATGGAAAAAACAGACACAAACTCATTATTCACAAGTTTAATCTGTTATATAAATACTTTGTTTCCTAGTCTTTTCTCCATAAAGAGCAATTTCCCCAGTTGTTTGTGTCAGATACATAATAGTTTTGAGAACTTTTGCCAAGCCCCCTTTTTAAATTTAATTTTAGTCAACCATGATTTTCTTTTGTTGACCACAGCCTTAACCAAATAAGTCTACAGGATTTATACTGCACATTAGAACAATAATCCCACCATCATTCAAACATTTCTATATTACGCAAAATTGTTGTGTTTTGTTTTGTTCACACGCTTGAACAATCCTTTATTATTAGTCTTTCTGCATCTCCAAAGTTAAAAATGCTCTGTTCCACCTTGTGATGTTGGTATTTTCAAGTTAACAGCTACCATTTCACTTTTTTATGCTATTTTCTGATTTCTGTTATGATGTTGTTTGCTCCTAAAAACTGGAGTTTAATTTTGTTTCACTCACAAATGCTTAACACAAACACACACACCCTGCATATTTAGGCTGTGTTCTTCTCTCAAACTGAAAACACTTCCACCTTGTGATGTCATGTCATAATACAGGGAGAGCTCCACTGTGTTTTTCAACTCCATACACTTTCACTAGAATTATTTAGATAATTTCCAACCTGGAATTGCCATCCACTACTAAACAAAAAGGTAAATGGTAGCTGTTAATTTGAAAAGTACCGCTTCATGACATGGTGGAAAGGGGCATGGTGGCTGAGTGGCTAGCACTCACACCTCACAGCAAGAAGGTTCCGGGTTCTGTGTGGAGTTTGCATGTGTCTGGGTGGGTTTCCTCTGGGCACTCTGGTTTCCCCCACCAACCCAAAACATGCACCATACGTAAAAATCCTCCAGCTGTGGTCCTGACCGAGCCTAAGCAACAAGATCATGGAGATGGTCCCCGGGCGCAGTCATGTGCTGCCCACTGCTCCTGAATAAAGGATGGGTCAAATGCAGAGGACATATTTCTTCGGGGACAAATAAGTGATATAAATAAATAAATAATAAAAAATAATAATAATAATTTTGAGCAGTTAAATAGAGCAGGACAACAAAACACTATTCCAGGAATGTTTTTAATGAGGGAACAACATTCTAACATGGCTAAAAGATCGAGTCAACTAATATAGAACCTTTAACTTGAATTTGTTCATGCCTGGCCTGTTGAGTACGCCTGACAATAGAAGCTGAAGTGTGTAGAATCCCTCAGTTGTGCAGGTAGACCAGAACTAGAGAAGCAGCTTGGATGAGCTGCGAAACGTATTCGACCAAATAAACTTTTGTCCAGTTGACAAATTGAATTTCTCCTTTTGCCATTAGAAGCTGAAGTCTACAAACTCGCAAAGTCCTGGCTACAGAGACCCACACGTTTCTTTGTATTATCTGCTAACACGTTTACAACCCATTAACACACAAAGCCCGGCGGTTCCAGAGGCGCAGAAAGACAGGCGTGTTTATGAGTAGGTGCGCGTGTGTCTGATATCTTCATTTGAGACACTGGGCAGATCAGCACGCGGCCTGCTTGTTCCACATTACCTCATTATCACGCGCGCTCACTCCATTAATTCTCTTGCTTATATTAGCGACGTGTACACATTACGCACAGGACGCACGGCGGACCCACAGACGCACTGCCTCTTCCTCGTCTGACAGCTAATGGCTTCATTACGAGCCCGGTGTTAATTGGATGACTTTGGGGAGAGCGCCTTGTTAATGAGGATAAATAGATTCACACCTGAACGGGATCCTGCCACAACGTGCACTCTGGGAACCCCGGGCCAGTGTGGATCCCAAATATGATGACAACATTTCATTATAAAATTATATTATAGTGAATGTTTTCAAACAATAGAACGTGCTGGTGTCCATCACTCAGTATCTCCTTTCTTTAGCAATTGTGTGGCCTATTTGAGATGTATTTAAGGTATAGGACCTTAAATTAAACAAAACTGACTCTTGTGAGCATTTAGCCATGTTGTTTTGTCAACAAAAACAAACCTGGAGTTGTTATTCACACATGTTTGAGTAATCCTTTATAATTAGTCTGTCTACGTCTCCAAAGTGTTTCAAAAATGCTCTGTTATATTTTGTGATGTCATAAAGCAGAAGTTTACTAGTTAACAACTCACTTTTACCTTTTGGCCAGAAGAGACTGGCGAGCACTTCCTGTATTACAAAAGAGTGTTTTTCATTTGAGAGAAAAACTCAACCAAAATATGCAGGATTTGTAAGTTAAACATATGAATGAAACAAAACATAATTCCACGTATGTGATGAGGAAACAATAACTAATAACATAGATCAGAAAATTGCATAATACAAGTACTTTAAAATAGAAAATTCACACATAACCAGATAACCCAGGTCAAGTAAAAGTGAACACAACCAGGACTAAACCAGGTCTAGAACAGGACCAAACCAAGAAACTGGGACCAGACCAGGATAAGTACAAAAAGGAACAAGTTACAGCAGGTCTGTTACAGGCCTGCCCTTGTATAACACAGGTGACATTTATTCAACCACCTCATCACAGAGTGCACATTAACGGGCTATATTTCAAGACATATTCCTGGGTTTCAGCTTCTTGTTACTGGTGCCATTTTGGGGACGTTTGACCATTAAAAAAACAGAACATTGTGGTTTGAAAAGGCTTGTCAGATTTCTCCCCCATCATTCTTCAACCCATGGATGTAATGGTCATCTGAAACTCACCAATAGTGCAATGGTCACTACTTAAAGGGCTCATATTGTATTTTCTGATCTATGCGATAATGTTGTATCCTTATCAAAAACAGATCTGCTGTTTTCTTTTGTTTCATTCATATGTTAAACACACAAATCCTGCATATTTAGGCTTAGTTCTTCTCTCAAACTGCACTGTAAACCCGAATGTTCAAAATAATTTAATAAAATAAGTTTAGAATACTCAAAATTTTAGTAATAGTCCTACTAACTTAAATATGTCAAGTTGCTGTAACAAATTCTTCATTTTAGAGTAACTTTAAATAATAATTATTGATTTTGTAGAACTATTGTGAGTATAAGTCAGTGTGACTTAAAAATATATATGAGGGTCAACTTAGTAGAGCTAAGTATTAAATACTGAGAATAACTACCTACACCGTATGTCCACCTTGTGATGTAATGTGCTAACACAGGAAGTGTTTTTAATCTCTATACACTGCCACTAGAATCATGTGGACGATTTGAACCCTGAAATTACCAATCCCTACTGAGAAAACATGACATCACAAGGTGGAAGAGAGCATTTTGAGCTTTGGAGATGCAGACAGACTAATAACAAAGGTTTACTCAAACATGCGAATGAAACAGAACGCAATTTTTGACAAGATAACAACATTCTAACATGACTTAACCTCACAAGATTCACCTCTGTGTAATATAGGACCTTTAAACACACACCCCTCTAAACCTGCTTCTTCTCGCCCAAACAGAACGTGTGCCGGGCGGGTGGACTTATTAGCCAGCGCGGTCTATTAGCGCCAGGAGGCCAAAAACAAAGAGCACTATGTCAAACCAATTATCCCACTGTTTACCTCTTATGGCTTCCAGTCTGACTACAAAACGCACCTAATCCCGCGGAGAGGGGAGGGAGGACAAAGTGCGGGACACAGGCTGAAATAAGAAAGAAAAATTGGGGTTCAGACAACAGCTGGTCCACGGGCCAAAGTGTGTGTGTGTGTGTGTGTGTGTATGTGTGTGTGTGTGTGTGTGTGCTCTCCATCCATCTGTGCGTCGCTGCCCTGTGCCGGTGTGCGTGGTCTGCTCGTGACAGCTCCAGCACACACCAGTGATCGGACGAAAGGTACAATCCTCCAGGGAGAGGGGGGTTGGACGCGCGACGCTGCCTGGTGAGAGATCATTTACATAGGAGCAAGACAGAGCACCGGGGACCCTGCTGTGCTTAAACAGAGAGAGAAAGAGAAAGAGAAAGAGAAAGAGAAAGAGAAAGAGAGGGGTGGCGCTGGTGGAAGTGAGCAATAAGGACATCTAGTGGTGACTGGTGGTGCTTACAGCCTGTCTTCAGACGTGAGATAAATAGTGAGTCCTCCTCCACATAGCATGAAGTGGTCCTATGTTACACAAAATGGACTCTTATGAGCTTTAAGCCACGTGAGAATGTGAGAACACACTCAGAGTTGTGTTTTGTTTGAGTAACCCTTTATTATGTGCTGCCTACATCTCCGAATTTTCAAGTTAAGTTTTAAGCTCCTTTTACCTTTAGTTCAGTAGAGATGAGCAATTCCAGGGCTGAACTTATCCAAATGATTCAAGTGAAGGTGTATGGGGTTTAAAAACACAGTGGAGCACTTCCTGTATTACCATATAGCATCATAAGGTGGAACAGAGTTTTCGGTTAGAGTGAAGAACTGCCTAAATATGCAGGGTTTGTGTGTTAAACATGTGTGAATGAAACAAAACACAACTCCAGGTCTGTTTGTGACAAAGAAACATTAGAACATAGACCACAAAATAGAATATAGACCCTTTAACACTACTGAATTACAATCAAACACATTCTAGGCTAAACAAATATAATCAAAAGTGTCATGGCAACTCTGAAGACAATTAGTGGACACTTGATACTCTGACCTCAGAAAGATGACATTATGTTCTGCACCTCTTCAGCTGCTCTTGTCTGATAATTGTCACCCCTTTGGTATTACAAAAAGAGGGCCATGTCATGGGGTTGAGGTTCACATAAAATTCCTTTAGGCTAAGATATACAATATAATTACATGTTAATTTTGATAATGGCTAACACTAGTTGTATGGAAATTCTGCTATAGTTTAGTCCTGCACAAAGTTGGGCATTAACTTGGGTGTTGTTGCCACATTAACTTCTGAAATGTTATTCCTGGTTTTGTCCCAGTCTTGTCTAATGTTGGTTCAGTTCCAGTCCAGTCATGTTAAAGGGATAGTTTGAGTTTTTTGATGCGAATCTGTATGGCATCCCCTTCAGCAATGTCGTGCATTAACACTGACTTACCCCGGACAGTGTCCTCTGAGCCGAGTTCTGCCCGCTTCTGGCGCTGACGAAAGTTAGGTCCGGCAAGTTAGCGGGGACAGTTGATAAAGCTTGTTTTTCTTCTCAAAACAATATTTGTCCAAAAAGTGCTATATTTGCGTCACAAAACAGTTGCACACGAAAAAGTCAGAAGTCTAAATCGCTTGGTGCTATTTTCTCTCGAGTCCTATCACTGCACGCCTGTTATTATTATTATTAGCCTGTTCACTTTTAAACATCGCCACTTACAACTGTCCCCGCTAACTTGTTGGGCCTACTTTTGTCAGCACCAGAACCGGGGCAGAACTCGGCTCATAGGCCGCTGTCAGGGGTAAGTCAGTGTTAATGCACGACACTGCTGAAGGGGACGCCGTACAGATTCACATCAAAAAACCCAAACTATCCCTTTAAAGGTGCACTATGTAACTTTTCCTGTTTGTCTCCATGGAGCTTGACATAGCCTGTTTTATGGTTATTTTTAAACATTATTTTATATTTGATTTTCCTAATATATCTCTTATTAGTCCTCAAATAGGAAATGAATTTTTTCCCCCCCTCTTAAACAATGCTAACCAAATTGAATTTTTAAGATTGTACTTAACAAGAGGTTCTAAGAGTCTCTGTACAGAAGACAGTTAAGTGCATGTCAATAATGATCTTTAATGTCAATATATACATAACCTGAAAGAAAAATATAATCTTAAAAATCAAATGAAATAAATACATTATCATACAATTTCCACAATGTCTTTTTGAAGAGAAATCCATGGAAATGTCTAATTATATATATATATATATATATATATATATATATATATATATATATATATATATATATATATATATATATATATATATATATATATATATATATATACATACACACATACACACATTTTCTCAGCTTCTCTGGTTCAAAGAGGTGCATCCTGCCCCCCTGCGAAGACCCTATAGCGCCCCCACCTGCTCTTCATTGCACACATCTTCAATACTTCACATTAGCGCCATATCAGCACTTTTTTTTTTTAAGCTTTGTCCATCTGCACCAATCACATTCAATACACTGTAACATCACATGTAAAGATGATTTTAAATAATGATGTGATCACCTGCATGCTTCTACACCAATCAGACAAAAGATTATGACCACTAACATACATTATAATAATAGAATACAGTGTAACTCTGTATTCTGATGTACTTCTATTTTATTGGAGTTTCTTTCCCATAATTTGGAATGGATAACTTGGGAAAACCTTCTCCCTACGTGAGTTACCTGGCTCTAGCTGACATCTGATCCTTTGACCCAGGCTTTTTTATGTTAAAGGTGCACTGTGTAACTTTTCTGGTGAAGGGTCAGCCATCTGCTTGTTTCCATGGAGATGTAATTGCGTTGCCTTGAATGTTATAAGGTATGGAAATAAACTTGGTTAATCAGAATGGAGACAGGTTACTGGTAAGATAAGTTACTGGTGAGCTATAACACACCTGTAATTGAATACATGCAAGGCAGATAAGTTTAATGCCTTACTGCGGACCATTCAATGCAAAAATATATATATATATATATATAACATTTTCATGTAGACAAGCAAGTAGACAGCCTTCCAACTCTGAAGTTACGTAGTGCACCTTGAATTGCAAATTTCAGGCAGCTTCAGATCTGAATTGGTTATATGTAATGTAATGTTATGATTTCATGTTTGAGAGGAGAGAAATATGAACTGATCAACTAATGCAAGGATCATTTGTGATTCTGAACACGTTTGTAGAGGTCTAAACTGCGGGTTTGTATGATACTTTGTAGCTGATGTCATAAACATTATCTGGAGGTTTGAAGCTAACTGTAAGCATTATTGTGTTAGATTAAAGTCTAACTTGAGTAACAGCTTCTGAGTTTTATTTTAACACAATTTGAAAGAGCTGCCTTGGTCAGAACTAGAGATGAGATGATTTGTGCGCTTTAACAAGTCTCTCGCGCCTGCTTAGCATTAGTCAACAGTTTTTCAGTTTGTCACCATGCATGCCTGTATTCCTCACAGGCTCCTGAAAATTATCTTTTTAAATCCTTTTGTATTTTTTTCAGACTATATTAACTCTGTGTTTACTAATGTGTGCATTGTGTCACCATGGTAACCACCCCCAGCGTGACGTCACTGCAAAGTATCAACTACAACTACTACAACCTACTACAGGGACATTCATTTCTCTGCAAAAGACATTACATTACCTATTAACGTTTTTGCAGACTGACAAAATTCAAGTATTCACATCTAAGCTCGTACTCTAAAAAATATTTCCTACTTATTATGACACAGCAACTTTGAAATGTTAACTGGTGTCTGATATATTGTGCAAATTTTTAAAAATTCCATAACAAAATAACACTGTTTTTTCATTTGTCAGTGGTCTTAACATTATATGCTTGATTGGTGAATGAAACAAAAGTGCTGGTTGATGTATTTTTGATCTTGGGAGACTTTTTTTTTTTTGGCAAAACTTTATCATCTTCTATTAAAAGCCCTCAGAAGATAAACAGTCATATTTCCCCCTTGTAAGTCAATACACCACCCTCCTAGCACTCTCCAACTTACATCAAAAAAGAAGAAGGGAAAAAAAAAAAAAAAAAGCAAGGACATACACATAGAAAGAGGGAAAAAATACATGAAGAGCAGTGGGGGGTCTTAGGGGGGTCCACAGTTTGTTGAAGCAGCTTTGAATCAGCCAATCACAGTGAAGGAAAAACATCAGCTGGTGCGTATCTTCCCCCGGCCAGAGGAAGAGAGGGCGAGAAGGCGAGGAGGCCAAGTGCATATGAGAGCTGTGGAAATAAACTATAATAAACCCTACATCAATGCATTAAAACATCATGAGAAACGCAGTTGGAGTCAGTACTGTGGTTCAAAGTGATACGAGTACATGATAAATACGGATAAAACGTTCAAGCATGTGTTTCAATGTGATGGGACATTTAGAATGAATGGGACTCAAAGTTCAGTCACTAATAAAATATACAGATTTTAAAATATCTATCCCAAAATTATTTAAAAAAAAATATTGATATAAGTATTTAGGTTAGTTTCAGTTCTGTTTTAGTCTTAGTTTGACGGAGGTTAAAACTGAAATTAGCACCACCACATAGAAATGAGTTAGACCTAGCTTTGACCTGGTTTTGTCCTGGTTTAGTCTTGGTTTAGCAATGTTAAGACCCAGGTTAATACTACCTTTGACCTGGTTTAGGCCGAGTTTAGTTCTTGTCTAGTCCTGGTTTAGTAATGTTAAGACCCAGTTTAATACTAGCGTTGACCTGGTTTAGTCATGGTTTAGTCCTAGTTCAGTCACGTTAAAACTTGGTTTAATCTTAGCTTTGACCTGGTTTAGAGCTGGTTTAGACCTGGCTTAGATCTAGTTTAGTCATGTAAAGACCTGGTTTAGTCCTCGTTTTGACCTGGTTAGAAATTGTCATTATTGATATTTGGTTTAGTCCACTTTTTTGAACTGCTGAATATGTTCCAACCTGGTTTAGTCCTAGCTTTGACCTGGTTTAGTATTAGTCTGGATTTGATTACAATTTAGACCTGTTTTAGACTTAGTCAAGTCCCATTTTAGACCTGGATTACAAACATGTATCTTTATTAGCCCTGTTTCACTCACTGTATAATGTTACATACTAGTCACCATTAAAATGAATACATGCTTGAAACATTTTCTTCCATTACACAAATGTATCTTTGAACCACACTACCAAAACACAATTCACTTTCCCCTGTAGTACATTTTAATTTACTGATGTGGGGTTTGCACACGTCTCTCTCCGCAGCAGTAACAGATATGTCATAATCAGCTGACTTCTTCATGATGCAACCTCGTCCAGTGTGTGAATGCATATGAAGGGCGTGTCCAAAAACAATAATAAATACGTTAAAAAAATAGTCAGAGAGACAGTATTTTGTATAAGTGCGACTGGCCAGAGCTCGTGTAGATCTGCTTAGTCCTGTTGAGATTCTGAGGTTGTAGTTTTTAAAGTTTTTTGGGAGGGACTACATGTCGGTGGAGGTGAGTTTCTTCATGCTTCGGCGTTGAGCTAAACTGGACGCTGCCACTGGCTCCAACACGGGCTGACTGGTCTTCTGGCTCAGAGCAGAGTAAGTGGCAGCCATTGCTCCCTGAAACCAAAAGTACAAAAGTATGCACGGATACATAAGAGACACGCAGTAATGCATCAAAATGTTTAAAGTCAAAGAAATAACTCTAAACCACCTGTTAGGAATATTGCTTTTTTTGTAAGCAATTCATAAATAAGTAAGTGAAGGCTTTTACGCGTTTTAAAGGTGTTTTTATGGATATGTCATTGCTCTGCTTGGAAGGCTGCACAGTATGACAAACCGCTCTACTTTACATTTTTTCAATTACAGGTGGTTTTATAGCTCAAAAATACCTAGAAAAACAAGGATTCTGACTGTGAGCGGGGTTGTCTCTCCACAGATCTGATCTGTAACTTGGTCTCCATGAAGATAAAAAGGTTTAATACCATACTGTGAAACAGCCCAGACAAAGCAATAACATCTCCATGGAGAAAAATACTTGACAGAAAAACAGACAGAAAAAGTTACACAATGCACCTTTAATTACTTAAAACTTACTTGAACATGGTTTGCAGTTGTCCAATGTCATTCCTTGCTTTCCTAATGCATTCCAAGGATCCTACTTATTCATAACAATGTGTTTATAAGTGCTTTTTTACAACTTTCAGAGGACAGAGTGGAGTTTGCTGCCACAATAATGTTCATTTCTTTTCAATCACTTTTTTTTAAAAAGAGAGAAGCAAGAGAAGCAACTTTATTGATCTCACACTGGAGAAATTCTTCTCTGCATTTAACCCATCCTGTTATCAGGAGCAGTGGGCAGCACATTACTGCGCCCGGGGACCATCTCCATGATCTTCTTGCTTCGGCTTGGTCAGGACCTAAGCTGGAGGATTTTACCTATGGTGCATGTTTTGGGTTGATGGGGGAAACCGGAGTGCCCGGAGGAAACCCACCCAGACACGGGGAGAACATGCAAACTCCACACAGAAAGGTCCAGGCTACATAAAAAGCTACATTTATGAGCGACTTGATATTGATAATGATATTACACCATATTAAATGCTCATTAACACAAATGGACAGTTACTCCAGCCATTTCAGATTTTTTAATATGTCATATTTGACATTTCTTTTAAACACTTGAATATGTTTTGAAGCTTTAATTTTTTTTATTTAGACATTGTTGTTCTATACCTTTTCCCCCCCCAGTTTTAGATAAGACAAAGGAAGAGGAAATGTGAAGCCACTGCCCTCTTGTGATGGTTTGAGGTAGTGTCCTTAATAAAAATAAAATGCCTATAAGCCCACCTCACCTTGACTAAATGCGGTGCATCGTGTCTCGTGAGCTGGAAGTGCGGTAGTGTGTCTCTGCAGGTGATCCAGGAATGTTTGAGCACCTGCTCGGCTGTGTACCGCTGATGGGGGTCCACGTGCAGCATGTGAGACAGGAGGTCCTGGGACAAGCAAGCAAATAAGGACTGTTAGGGCAAATGTCAACTTTTACTAGGGCTGTACAATATATTGAAATAAAAACTCAAATATGTTAATAATAGTAATAATGATGGTTGGAGCAATTATAAAATCTTTATTTAAAAAAGAATGTCCTTTGCAACAACAAAATTTCTTACCTTCTTATAAAAATATTGTTGTGCCAGTAGTTCAGACCTCTACACACATTCTGAAATGCATTGGGTTTTTATATTCTTTGAAAAGTTCATATTTTGGTCTTCTCTCAAATGCTACTGCTTCTGGAGTTGTTTACAATATGCACTCCAAACAGAATTTTATTTATTACAATTACTAATTTACTAATTACAATTACTGTTTTTTTTTTTCAAAAATCCTGCAGTCCTAACTTATATCCACTTTTAATTTCACTTTCGTTCCCATTGGAGTCTTAAAATTAAAATACATTGTGCAGTATGTACTAGTATGTACCTTTGAAGAGTCCGAGACAGTGTCCCAGTTTCCACCCGTCAAAGAAAACTTGCCAGATCCTATTCGGAGTAAGATCTCCTCTGGTGTGTCATTTGGCCCATTTGCAAACGGCGTGTACCTGGTAAGAGAAAACAGAACACGTTTAGGAAAAAATAATCTACCAAAATTAAGAAAATTTTAAATTAAAAAAGGGCAGAGAAACAGAATATGATTATTGTGAGAAGAATTATCACAGTTTAAAGATTATTTGTGATGACTGAAACATTAACAACAGTGAAATCCTAGTTAGTGTGACATTAACAGTAAAAAAAAAGTACTTTACATTAATTTTTATCTTTTTTGGAGTATACATGGAATTGAAATGGCTTCTTATTCAAACATTTTCACTATTTTTTTAATTCTTAGATTATATAATGTAATTGGATGTAGTGAACAAGGACCAAAATATTAGGTAGAATAATTTATTAAAGAATGCGTGTAGGGTGTACTTTAGCCTTGCCATTATCCAGAATTTTAGGATTTAAGTAAGAAATTTACTATTTGAGAAAAAGGGAAAACACAGGCAATCTTAGCAGACATGGGACCAAGTCACACATGTGCAAGTCTCAAGTAAGTCTCAAGTCTTCACCTTCAAGTCCCAAGTAAGTCCCAAGTATTTTTTTCTTGGGCAAGTCAAGTCAAGTCACAGGCTATGTCAAGTCAAGTCAAGTCCTGTAATAGGTCAAGTCAAGTCCAAGTCAAGTCACCTTTGGCGTATTGTTGTAATTTTAGCTGCAGAATCTGATCTTAATAAAGTGAAAGGCAATATATAAGAAAGTGTAAGTAATCATCACTGGCTAATGTGCCCAACCTGTTATAAAATATTTGTATTGTAAATACTCATGTTCAGTAAAATACATCATAGGCTCAAACAAAACAGTGATAATGTAATTATTGGTTATTTATTGGCAAAAGTGATCTGTACATCGAAAACCAAACTGTTTCACATGTTTTCAACATTGTTTCAGCATTGAGCTGAAACCAGTAACAGCTAAAACAAACTTGTATTAAACTTTGTTACACTCCCTAACTCACTCTGTCCCACACACACACACACACACACACACACACCACTCTTCGCGTGCGTCAGGCGCGCTCCTCGAGAGCTTGTGTATTTAGACTACACCTTTGTAAGAGACTGACTAAGAGTAAAAAGTGATGAGAGTTTTGTTTATTATTATTATTTGAACGTAGACCCTCGGTCAAGTGATCTCCTGCATTCCACAAAACCAAGCCAACAACTGATCTGAGCAACGCCAAGAGACAGTACATTAACGCCACATAACCCTCCACCACAAGCGCAAACACAGCGCAACTCTCACATCTGAGGGGACGAAACCAGGACTGGACCAGGTCTAGACCTGGACTAAACCGGGATTAAACCACCACGGGCCACTATTTGCTGATTTCGTGCGGCTGGTTTGTGGCTGGGGCTGAGAGTACGCGGTCCGGGCGCCGCGGATCGTTTTCGTGCTCGCAGCCCCGGTGTACGCGCGGCCTTGTGCCGGTGGTGGTGCACGTGGTGCACGTGTTGCGTCCCAGGACATGGCAGTGCCGTTGAATGAGCACGAAAACATTATGTGACCACGCAAGTCATTCAAGTCATCATGTCTCAAGTCAAGTCAAGTCCCGAGTCCTGGAGTTCCAAGTCCGAGTCAAGTCTCAAGTATTTCATTTTTTGTCGAGTCAAGTCACAAGTCATAAAAACAGCGACTCGAGTCGACTCGAGTCCAAGTCACTAAGTCTCAAGTCCCCATGTCTGAATCTTAGGGCCCTATCTTGACCCAGATCTTAGCACTAGCGCTAGCATTAAAGAGGGGGCATGTCCAGGTCGGGCTGTACTTCACTGCTGGAGGCTGGAGTGGGACGGTGCAAGTACAACCAATCTGTGACCGCTGTGGTATCTAAAAGCACTGCCAGTGTGTTACCAGGCAGCAAAGACGGGTGTTGGAAAAATAATATATGGGAACAATAAAACCGCTCCAGAGCACAACGATGCAAATAGGCACCAGTAGTGGCACCAGGAATACAGAATTTTGGATGGGCCGTGATATAACTGGTTCGGTTTGCATTCCAAACAGTCCACGTGCACGTACGCCCACCCCTGTAAGCTGCGCACGCACGCACATGTCAACCTCTTTAGTTTTCTCTGCTTTCCTCATTTAGTTTGCCTCCCATTACACAGCAGACCAGTGTCTATCTCATGCGCTCCCCATCCCACAGCAGAACTGCTGAGTACTGCCCTCCACCTGGACACACCCGCTCCCGCCTGTTCCGGCATTCCGATACCGCGTCTCCCACCTAAGATACAAGTTTCCACTGCTGCTACTGCTGACCGCTCACATTCTCATCTCACCGGTGTCCACATGTCTCGCGAATTAGGGAATATGTTTATTTTGAACATAAATGTTTCTGATTTTACCACTTTGCGCACAGACATGGATTAAACCATTAACACACAGGGAGGGTGACTGCATG
Source organism: Paratrypauchen microcephalus (assembly GCA_036785185.1). NCBI lineage: Eukaryota > Metazoa > Chordata > Actinopteri > Gobiiformes > Gobiidae > Paratrypauchen > Paratrypauchen microcephalus. The sequence goes on along the minus strand of JAVJIX010000062.1, from coordinate 2,721,496 downwards.
ACCTGCATTTGCTCCGCACAAGTGACTGCGCCATGAGCGCACAGAGCAGGTTGAGCAGGTGTCTGTACAGAGCAGTGCTCATGGGATGTGATCTGCTGCCAGAGGGCATTTGGATGGACATCCCCCATGGCACATGAACATGCTATGAATGTTAAGCATTTATCATTCTAATAAGAAGCCTTGAGCATATTACACATTGTTTTTCATTGGACTAGTTTGATATTTATTTTTACAATTCTGAGCACGCCACACCACGCCCTCAGTCTTCTCCACTCCACCTGATATTCAGACATGGCACACCTCTTGTTCAGAGCACACTTGCACTAGCGCTAAGATCGGGGGCAAGATAGGGCCCTTAGGGTGTGTTGACAATCACCACTTCAAAACTGAGATTACAATTGGGATTAAACTCAGGGTAAAATTAGAACTAAATCAGGACTAGAATAAAAAGAAACCGAGTCTACATTAGAATTCAATCTGGTCCCAAACCTTGTCCTCATTAACATTTTCATAGTGATTATACTTCAAGATGGGATACAAGAGAACAGTTAATAATTTTCTTAAAAGACAAAACAGTGGACATATATAGTCATGAACTCTTACCCTGCCAGCATTGTGTACAGTAGGACTCCCAAACTCCATATGTCACAGGCTGCGTCATAACCTTGCCGCATTAGTACCTGCACAAAAATGAGGGTACATGTATAGGGTATAAAGCTTAAATATTAAAAGTAAATGTAAAGATGTATGGTGTATGTATTACCTCTGGTGCCACAAAGTTGGCGGTGTAGCAGGGCGTGAGCAGCAGCCCGTTTCCTCCTCGGAGCTGTTTGGCAAAACCAAAGTCACAGATTCGTATCGAGTCGGGATTCCCAGAGTCGTCCATGTAAAGGATGTTACTCGGTTTCAAGTCTCTGTGCACCACCTGCAAGACACAAGAAAATGTAACTTCAAAAAAGGTGCATTTCGGTCTTCCAGGGTTATATAAGAAATGAAGGTTCTTTTTAACAGCCAGTGTCCAGTGTCCTACAGGACAGTAAACAGAGACAAGGGGGCCTATCAACTTGCAGGAACGTGGAATGCTGTCCTGGTGAAGTCAGACTGCAGATGGCGCTGTTCCTTCAGGTAGGAGAATGGTCCGAAAATCAATGTAAATCAGCTCTCTAAAATATATGTTGGTTAGAATTATTTTTAATATGCAATTTGTGGGAGCTGCAGTTTGGGACTTGGGGGCTCTGCAACTTTTCTGTAACAACAGTGGGGCTTAGACAACGATGGATGTTTGTGGAAAATAAATATTTATTACCTAAATTGAATCTTTAAGCAGTCCTTTTTGCCCAGTAGAGTTACTTTTAAAAGTTTACAATAAGACAATAGGCAATAGTTATTTTATGATGCCAATGTACAGTCCAAGTTGTTTTAGCCTACCCCTAGACCACCCCTCTATTAGACTTAGGGTTGCAAGGGGGTGGAAAATTTCCGGAAAGTTTCCGGAAAATTTCCATGGAAACTTTGGTGTGGGAATTTTGGGAATTTTCAAATTGGTAACTTTGCACAGAAGTTTTGGGAATTTATGGGAATTATTGTGAGTCATATACCAACATAAATATAAACATTTTATTTTGTCATCAGCAGCATTATTGTAAAAGGAGACAATTAAAACACATGACTCACATGATTTATTTGTAAGAAGAACTTTATCAATGCGTATCTCCTTCACTGAACAACAAAACATGAACATTGGCTAAAAGGTGTCTTATAATTCAAAATTTAAAATGAAAGGAACTCTCCTCCTGTCCAAAAACTTGAATTCAAAATGTTAAATGAAAGCAGCTTTCCCCTCTGAAAAGTCTTTCTTGAATGTCAAAAAGTCTTTTGTCAATCAAAATATTTACCCAAAGCTTCTCAAGCCTGGTTTTTGCATGTTCTCCATTTTGCCAAATACTTTCAAGCTTCTTCCTCAATGTCCACAGTGTTCACTTCCTCAACATCTGACTCCTCGTCTTCTTCAGTGTCTGTGTCCAGTCTTGTGGAGGATGGCTGTGTCAGGCTCAAAGAGCCTGAGGTTTGCACGTATGGCCACTAATTTCTCCACTCGCTCATTCGTGAGCCTGTTCTGAACTTTTGAGTGTGTGTTCCCATTGTGTGTGTGTGTGTTCTGTATTTGCTGTGAGCTCACAAAAGTAGCTTTAGCTCTTTAGAATTCTAGAAGTTTTTGTGCATGTGATAAAGGAATGCAAAATGTATGTAGAGGGTGTGGCTCGACGGCTCTGCACAAAATACTGTCCTACTTTATTCACAGAAATGTGATTATTTTAGCCAAGATTATGCTACAATATTTTTTCTACCAACTATATTGATGCCCCTAACCTTCAACTTTGATAATTCCCAGTTTATTTCCATTAATTCCCAAAAATTCCCATTAATTCCTACAAATTCCCGTTAATTCCCCAAAATTCCCATGGAAAGTTTCCAACTTTGAAAATTCCCAGAATTTTGCAACCCTAATTAGGCTACCCCTCTCTGTGGGAAAAACTGATGTCCATATATGACCAGTGTAAAAGCCGTGTTACCCCTTGGCAGTGGAGGTAGTCGACTGTCTTGGTGATGGTGTAGAGCACAGCGCTGGCCTCTCGCTCAGAGAAGAACTTCTGTCTGAGGATTCTGTCGAGCAGCTCTCCACCCTTCATCAGCTCTGTCACCAGGTAAACGTACCGGCCCTCGTCGTACACCTGAGGGATACCAGGACACAGGAACACAGGAAGAGGTAAGCCCCCACAGAAAAGGTTTTATTCAGTTTATTCCTGAAGTTGCCATGGGCGTCGCCATCTTCATTCAGTTTGTATTATTTGGAATGGGGCTGCTGATCTCCACTGTAAATAAATTCTAATATAATAAGTTCTAAAATAAGTATCTGGACCACAAAGCCATTTAAAGCCACCCAGAGAATCAGTGCAGTGTGCCTTGTTAGTGCACATGAACATTGAAGATTTTACACAAATGAACCAACTTTAATGTCGTATTTAACCAGCAAAACTTTTCTCAAATTCACTATTGATATGAATGAGATCCCAATTTAACAGGAAGTGCCACCACAAGTAAGTGGTTTAGGAGCATTTAAAGACAAAAGTGGGCTTTATTGCTGTCGAATGTTACTTACGTCTTTCAATGTGATGATGTTTGGATGCTGCCCGTATCGCATCAGGATTTCAATCTCCTCCGAGGGGTCTCTTTTACTTTTGTCAATGATCTGTAACCAAAGCTTTAATGTAGTATTCATAGACATATTTTTACATGTACAAAATAATAGAAAACACCACAAAGCAACATCAAAGATGACTGTTACTCAAAAGCAATTGCCCTCAGGCTATTCAGGCCTTATTAAAAACAAGTAAGAAAATGTACAATTTGCGAAAAAGGGATAACATTTGTCCAAGATATTTTAGGATGTGTTCATAATCACCACTTCAAAATTGGGAATAAACTTGGACTAAACCTGGAACCAAATCCAGACTAGACTAGTACTAAACCTGGACTAGAATGAAACCAAACCAAATCTCCATTAGGATTCAAACTGGTTCCAAACGTTGATCATTTAAATATTTTCATAGTGATTGTACCACCTTATATGAAGTGTATTACATCGGGTATCAACCATGAACATTGTATTATTATATGTTGGGGCCACTGGTGTCATCAGATAAATAGAAAATATGCTACATGTCATGTCATTAGGTCAAATGCAAATTTAAACAAGCAAGACACTATGAAGGTGATTACTGCATCTCAATGTCCAATATTACCTCCAACCAGGTTACACAATTGTACTATAAATACTGTGTAATTGGTGTAATTATGTTCTGACAGTGAGGACTTGTAAAGTATGTAAATGTAGACGTCTCATTAATCACGAGGGGGTCCATATTACTCAACACGGCTCATTGTAACCTTCCTATTAGCAGATGTCTTACATAATAAATGTGACAATAATAAAAGCAGGGGACAAGAGACACTAGTGATGCAGCTTAAGCTAGTTTATGTGCAAATGAATAGGGCTTATCAACATGTTAAACATTATAATATCTAACGGAGATAAGGGGGAGGTCAAATTATCATTGTTAACAAGAGGATGTGTGATATGAGTAACACTATACTAATTATCTTAATTGGCTTTAACAAAGCATGAACAAAGACTTATACTATTCATTCATTATGAATTATTAGAAATTATTTAGGCTACTTGATACCATTACCCTGACCACTAACCCCATAAGTAATTACTGAGCTTGAATCATTCTTAATAAACTAGACTTCATTAGAAATTAAGTCTTTCTTCATGCTTTACTAAGATTAAATAAGGTGTAGTTATTGATCAAATTCAACACTGGTGAATTTTCCTATTGTGTATTGTTTTTATACTGTTAATAGGGGTAGGGGATATGGGCAAGAAATAAAATATATAATATATATATATTTTGTACACACTGGACGTTACGATCCGATTTTAATCAAAGTCAGAGCAGGGACTGCTAGTCTTTTGAAAAGGGAAAGTTCTCTACATTTTCATTCTTATCATATGCTATTATGCTTTGCAATTTAAAAAGTCAGGAGTATCTTTTTTTCATAATAACCCTTCACAATTTTTTCAATTCTCTGTAACTGAAGATTTGCGTGGTTACCTTCACAGCGTAGTCCATGGCAGACACTCTGTGAACACAGCGTTTACAGATCGAGTACGACCCAACTCCTATGTCCTCTTGTAGCTCGTAAAGGTCAGAGAATTTTGCTGAACCTCCGTGCATCTGAAAACCACATTATAATTTAAATAAAAGAGGAAAAATGTGTTACATAAGACACTGAATAAGGGGATTTACTTATTATTCCTTGTGCTGTGATGGGGCCCTCTATAATACACTTCCACACAAACTTCATCAAAACTGGGGCTAAACCAGGAACTAAACAAAACCAGGACTACGGGCATTTTCACACTTCTTGTTATTTTTAAAAATTATTCTTTTATTTAATAGGGACAGTGCATATTAATGAACAGCTACAAAATTGTAGTGTAAATACGCTAGATTATAGCAAAAATGCTAATTTCCATCTGTAGTCCCTAGGCAGGTGACATCAACGCAAAAACAATAAAAACAATGACAATAGAAGCATTTAAACATTAAAAGTGTCCACAAGTCTGGTTTTCCTTTAGCCACTGTTTCAAATATGATTTGAAAGTGGCCAGTGTTGGAGTCTCTCTTATTAGTAATGGGAGAGTGTTCCAGAACTTAGTGCCTCTGATTGAGAGCACAGTTTGTCCGAATGTAGAGCGTCTGTGTGGGACCTCACAGTTCCCCCGGGCCGTGGCCCTAGTTCCCATCCCACTGACAGTCTTTGTTTTAATAAAATCCTGTAACGGAGGGAAGGGGGGCTCATGCAAAACTTTATATATAAAACATCCATATTTGAAATGATCAATGATCATGTACTTATCTAAAACAGTGCAGTGGTGGACTGAGAATGGATTCTTGTCCAATATTTTTACAGCTTTTATAAAAAGTGATTCAACTGGTTTGAGTGTTGTGCCAGCAGCAAGTGAACATGTGGTTCTGCAATACTCTATATGAGACAGAATCATGGAGTGTAAAAACATTTGTGCCGCATATAGTCATAAAGGATCTTGCTTGTCTAAAATTCACTAAGTTAAAATTAACAGTTTTTGTGAGGTGCTTAATGTGTTTCTTAAATGTCAATGTCGGGTCCAACGTCAGTCCCAAGTTTTTAAACTCTTTGACAAGACTGAGTTCCACTCTGTCCAAAAAGATATTGGACTGCTGTAGCTCGGATGTTTTTTTTACTGAACATCATGCAGACAGTTTTCTTTATATTGAGTTGTAGGCATGAGTTCTTGACCCACTTTTGGACAGGAGTCATGGCTGATGATAACTTTTCTGAAGCTTCTTGTACAGTTTTGGCATGTGTAAAGATTACAGCATCATCAGCATACAGTTGGACATTGACAATTGGACACATTTCCGGAAAATCATTGATATATACACTAAATAAAATAGGTCCTAAAATGCTCCATTGGGGGACCCTGTTGGACTGTGAAGATAGGGCGATTTAAAGCCAGACAGGGAAACACGTTGTCTGTGGGACAAGCAAGAATCAAACAAATGCAAAGCCTCTTTAGATAAATTAAAATGGGATAGTTTAGATAAAAGAATCTGGTGATTTACCATGTCAAAAACCTTTTTAAAGTCTAGGAATACTGCACCTACATATGCATGTTTGTCAAGAAGACTTTTGACATTTTCAACAACAACAAAAAATTTGCAAACTCTGTGGATGGTGATTACGAAAACCAAACTGCACTGGGTGCAAAGGTGTAGTACTTGTAGTTAGATGTTCATTTAACTGTTCGGCCACCCATCTCTCAAATTTGGAGATGGCAGGGAAGATATTAATGGGGTGATAATTAGCCATCTCAGATTTACTGCCACTTTTAAAAATTGGAGACCACTGCCAACTTCCAAGCTGAAAGCACAACACTTTGTCTGAAGGACAGATTCAACAGATGTTTAACTGGTGTAATTAACACATCTTTGTGCAGTTTTTAAAAGTGCGTGTCTAGTCCATGTGTATCTTTTGCCTTGGAGGAATTAAGAGAATTAATAATGCAAAGCACATCTCCATCAGATATTTCTTTAATTTTAAAACTGAGTCACTAGAACTCACAGAGGGATACTTTCTGCTGGTGCAAACTGCTGAGTTATTTCATGTACAGATTTAAAGGGACAGTGTGTAAGATTTTTACCCGTTAATTACCAAAATTGAAGATACCCATTCAAAAATACATTGTTTTCCAAGCCTTTTCACTTCCATCATGAAATCAAAGTATTCTTTTGAACTTAGATATAGTCACATAAAAGGGGGATCTTCCCCATATAGAGGCAGCCATTTTGAATACGAGAGCCGCAGAAGGACATTTGGGCTCCGCCTTCGGCAAGGCTCGTGGTAGCACCGGAGGCAAAGCAGCCGGAGCGCTCGGCGTGTGCTGCGCAAGAGGGAGAGAGGTCGGGGGGGCTCGTGGTTTTGGGAAAACAACAAGCATGCTGCTGTATCACACGTCGTAATGGATCTAACACGTGTTTTGGACTAAATTGTTTTACTGGATTTTATTCGCTGGATCCTTACGGACAGATTGAGACCAAGCTTGTGGTGAAATACAGAGTTTGACCTGTGCAAGGCCTATAAAGGTAAGCTAAGTAACAAGCCTCGTTTTGTGCTTTTCCGTATAAAAGCCCCATGTGCTCGGGGAGTGATTGTTGTGCAGGGAAATGAATTGCATAGTCAAAAAGAGGAGACTGTAAGGTTTCATTTGATGTGTAGATTGTCATGGTACACGATCGGGAATGTGTGTTTTCATGCGAAAAGAAAAAAAAACAGTGAACGGGACCACGTTTTATTAATACCGTTGTTGTCGGCCGAGTACGCGAGCTGTCCGCAACGGCGCGTCCGGGTGACCCTCGAGGTTTGCCGTAGCTAAAACAGGAAGTGCCATAGCCACTATCCACCTATGCGCCACGAATCCTACACACTGGACCTTTAATGAAATAATGATTCATTTCGGTAGCAATAGAAAGAGGATTTTGTACAAGGATGTTCATTTTTAATTTTGATATTATGATTCTCATTTTTATGTTGTTTGCCAGTTAGTTTATTAATATTTTTCCAAATAACTTTGTTAATTCCTTTTGCTTAATTGATATTTGGTCCTAAATTGAACCCATTTTAGACCTGATGTGGACTTGGTTTGGTCCGGTTCTAGTACTTGTCTTATCTTGGTCTAGTCCAGATTTGGGTCTGGATTTAGTCTTGATTTAGCCAAACCCAGCTTAAACCAAGAGCAAATCAGTATCTTCTCATCCACATATTTGCAGAAAAAATTGTCATTTTTACTTCACTAAATTAAAGAAGTATGAATTTTAGAAGTTCATGTATAAGTTATGAATCCCAGCATTAACTTTATGTAATACTAAATACTAAAAAATAAGCAAATATTGATACTTTGCTGATGTCTTCAACACTCTCTGGGGGTGTGATTCTAACCGTAAGCACTGCTCTGTCTGTGGCTTGTTAGACTTTAATCTGAGCTTTATTTTAAGACAATTTAACCAGGAAGAATTGATTTAGCTGGAACTACAACAGGTGAGTTCTGATTTGTGCTGTTAAACAAGTCTTTCTAATAACATATTATAAAGCTAACAGTTAGTCACTCTCACCTTTTTGTGGCAAAAAGGAGAAATTCAATTTGTCATCCAAGCTGCTTCTTCAGTGAAGCAGCAGCTTGGCTGAGCTGCGAAACCTATTCGACCAAATAAACCTTTGTCCAGTTGACAAATTGAATTTCTCCTCTGCCATGGATTCTACTTGGACCTGGAGGGATTCTACACACATTTCACCTTTTTGTTGAAAGTCAAACTCCTAAACAGGATCATGAATGTATTGATCACAGGCTGAAAATGTGCTGTTTAAATCTTTTTTTTTTTTTTTTTTTTAGTTTTCAAACAATATTAAAACATTTTTTTGGCAGATACATGCATGTCATTCACAACTTTATGGTCTTTACTGTCCAGTGTCACACTTTACCATAATCACCATCCTCTTCTATAATAATTATTACATCTGTCCTAATTACCCTGTGCATGAGTGTTTATGGGGTTACCTGGACGATGGGCAGAATGCTAAGCAGTGGTGAGCTCTTATTCTCATCCATTGGAGTTGGAGCCACAAAACTGAAGCCTTTGAAGAGCTGGTGAGCGTTTGCACTGGGAGGTATACCTGGGGAGTCTAACATGCACATCATAATATATCATCATCATATATTCTGACAGATAAGCACATACAATTTCCATCAGCAGCAACAAGGGTTGAAATAAATCATATAAGCGAAGAAAGAAACTTTAAAGGGACAGTGTGTAAGATTTTTACCCGTTAATTACTGAAATTGAAGATACCCATTCAAAAATACATTGTTTTCCAAGCCTTTTCACTTCCATCATGAAATCAAAGTATTCTTTTGGACTTAGATATAGTCACATAAAAGGGGGATCTTCCCCATATAGAGGCAGCCATTTTGAATACAAGAGCCGCAGAAGGACATTTGGGCTCATCCTTCGCCGAGGCTCCTGCTAACAGCTGCTCAGCCGCGCTGCATATGGCTCCCCCCTTCCCCCCTTCCCCCCTCCCCTTCCCCTTCTCTCCTTCGCTCCTCTGCTCCCATATGCAGCCATGCTGCTGTATCACACATCGTAATGGATATAACACGTATTTTGGACTAAATTGTTTTACTGGATTTTATTCGCTGGATCCTTATGGACAGATTGAGACCAAGTTTATGGTGAAATACAGAGTTTGACCTGTGCAGAGCCTTCAAAGGTAAGCTAACAAACCTCGTTTTGTGCTTTTCTGTATAAAAGCCCCATGTGCTCGGGGAGTGATTGTTTTGCAGGGAAATGAATTGCATAGTCAAAAAGAGGAGACTGTAAGGTTTCATTTGATGTGTAGATTGTCATGAATCATGATCGGGATTGTGTGTTTTCATGCGAAAAGAAAAAAAAAAAAGTGAACGGGGGACCGCGTTTTATGTATACAGCGGCGCGGGCACGCGCTACGGCGCGCCCGGGTGACCCTCGTGGTCTGCCATAGCCAACAGAGGAAGTGGAATAGCTACTAACCACCTATGCGCCACGAATCCTACACACTGTCCCTTTAAAGTCTAAACAGTATAGATATCGTCATAGATATGTGTTTGCTTGCTATCGTTTAATGATTTAAGGGAATGATCCATAAAGGTACACTGTGTAACTTTTCTGGTGGAGGATCCATCAAATGCTTTTCTCCATAGAGATGGTATTGCTTTGTCTGGGATATTTCATAGTATGGCATTAGACCTTTCTATCTTCATGGAGACCAAACCAGACCAAGTTACAGTCAGAATACCCATTTGTCTAGGTATTTTTGAACTATAAAATCACCTGTAATTCAATGAATTGAATGTAATAATAGGTTTTCTGTATGTTTTTCTAGTTAAAAATTTTGAAATCATCCATTTTACATAAAGATCCAGAGACATTCTGATTCCAGTGATAGAGGACACTTCTCAGATATAGTTACATGTACATGAGTTTTTACCTTTAGGAGTTTTTGCAGTGAACTCTGGATCAAAGCAAAAAGTATCATCTGGTTTCCCAGCTGCAGGCTTGAATGGAGGCTGGAGCTCTCTTCTGTACAGTTTCTAGAAAACAAATCACAAAAATGTTTAACTTCAGATAAAGATAACCAGTTTAATTAGATCTACACAAACCTCAACATGTATACCCCTGGATTAATTACAGGGAGGGCTACAACAAAACCCCATCTCCTTGGAAACTAATTAGGTCAATAAGAAAGTTTTTAAATTATGAAGGAAGAAGCCCGTCTAACCTATGGCATAAAGCTGAAATGAAATGCTCGTTTTTCCATATATGTGAAATAATTTTCATTGCAAAGATAATAGAAATTACTTAATCAAACTAAAATGGAATACTGTAACATCTTTTTTATAATGATGTTTCTTCATCACAAACACACCTGGAGTTGTGCTTTGTTTCATTCACACAAACCCTCTATATTTAGGCTGACTTCTTGTCTCGAACAAAAACTGTTATAAGATAAGATAAGACTTTATTGATCTCACATAGGAGAAATTTACTTGCCACAGTAGCTCCAGGCAGAGACAGACTGAACAAGAAAGAAAGTGCATGCAGGCAAGAATAAAATAAAATAAGTAATAATAAAATAAGTAATAATAATAATAAAAAACAGTAACTAGGGGGAAAAAATGCACGTTTGGACTATATAGTAGAATTATAGAGTCTGAATTATTATTATTAGTCTGAATTATTCCACCTTGTGATGTCATGCGGTAATACAGGAAGTGCTCCACTGTGTTTTTAAACTCCATATAATTTCACTAAAATCAGTTGTATAATTTCAGAGCTGGAATTGCCAATCTCTACTAAACAAAACTACCAATATAACACAACAGCATCTTGAGCTTTGGAGATGGAGACAGACTAATAATGCAGAATTATACTCAAACGTGTGAACTCCAGGTAGTTCAGGAAGTAGCAGCATTTTAACATGGCTAAAAAAAATCACAAGAGTCAACTTTCGTTATACGGACCTGTAAACCAACATATTTTATAACAATAGGCGATCCCATCACATTATTAAGATGTTCAATATACAGAACATATGTGAGAGAGTGAGAGGGTCTTTTCCCAGATTAATCCTCTCCATCACTTTAACAGCGCGGTCGTGCCAACTGCCTCCTACGGCCTCTTTAACACTGGCATGCAGGGATCTGGCCACATGCCCGGACGCACCACGCACAGAACTGCCGTGCCCCCAACATGGTGCCCACGAGCCAGCGCAGCCAAAATGATTCTGAGGTGTGAATCGTCAGCACAAGAGGGAGAGTTACATGCTACCATGCTGTGATCAGTAAAAGAGAGAAGGAGGGAGAGAGAGAAAGGCACAAAGAAAGAGACACACACACAGACAGAGAGGAAGAGACACACACACACAGAGAAAGAGACAGAGAGAGAGAGCGACAGAGAGAAAAAAAAGGGAGTGAAAGAGAGATAGAGAGAAGAGAGTGAAAGAAAGAGAGAGAGAGTGAGAGAGAGAGAGAGGGAGGGAGAAGGAGAAAGAGTGAGTGAGAGAGAGGAGATAAAAGGGTCCAGAATTAGATGATGTCATGATCTCAGACAGTGGGCAAGGGTATGTTATGACGATATGAGAGATTTACGGTTTTTGAAAGAAATATCGTAATTTATGATCCACAAATGTTGAACCTGATTATTTGTTGTGAATTGGCTCCACAAACCGTCACATTATTCTTATGGTTTAAGGTCCTTCCAACTGACAACTATCATGTCTTTGGGGTTGAATAATGGCACCACTTTCTGAAGCTGTTGTGTAAAAATGATTTCACTTTTATTTATTTTTCTGACAGAGAAGACATTGAACTTTGTGCCAGTTTGTATTTCATGTGGTTAGCAACAGTAATTACAGGGATTTTCACCATAAATCAGGTCAACAAATCTGCGATCTGACAGTTAAATAGATCTTCCATAGCATTCTGACATGATAAATTACAGTTTTACACCAGCCAAGGAGCAATTTGCAAAGAAAATTTTAAAAAATATGTTGAAAATTACAGGAAGCAGAGAGTTCTAATTTAGGAAGCATCCTTCCCAAACATCAATTTATACGCAAGAAACACTTACAATTTCAACAGAAACAGAGGTGTTTTCTTATACATTTATTTGTCAAATATGAATTTCTGTGTAAATTAGATGAGTTTTGGCCCAGTGTACAACATGGTTGCTAGGTAACAGTTACAGAATTCCCTAGTGTGATGTCATAATTTCCAATCAGGGAGTAAAATTTTAAATGGAAAAAATTGCCAAAATGGGAAGTCACTTTAAACTATAGGGATTCGAGCATGCCATGTTCTATTGTATGGTTTTTTGTTACTTACATTCCAGTCGATGGTGGAGAAGAAAGCGTGCCGTTTGATCTCCTCCACTCCATCTGGACCAGCCCCTAAACAAAACAACAGTGGAGTTAACCTGGTGAGTTTTGGTGTATTGTTTCACAGGATCAACACTTTTGCATGTGTCAGTTTTCAGTGTGTTGTGAGTGAATGCCAAAATGTGAAGTCATACAGAGCCACAACAAGCTGCTGAGAGGCAGCCAATAGGTCACAGTGACAGTTACAGTACTCCTCAAAAGACTTCTAAACATCCAAGCTTTTAGGATATTAAAAAACAAAACTTAGAATTGGACCCTCACACTGTATTAAAGGTGAACTGTGTAACTTCTGGTGGAGGGTCCATCATTGGCTTCTCTACATAGATATGCTTTTGATTTGCCTGAAATGTTCCACATTATGAAATTAAATCTACATGGAGAAAAGCAGGTGATGTAATTTATCAAGTTACAAGTCGAATCTGTGGAGACGCAAACCCACCCAAAGTAAAAATGTATGCTTCTGAGCAATAGAAACACATGCAAGATCAACTCAATACCATAGTGTAACTTTAAAATGTATTCATTAAATACAACTATAGAATAGACCAGAGGTGCTGAATGGGTTTTTCTTAGCGGGCCAAAATGGAACAATGGCCAAAGCTACTGATAGTTTACACATAAATGTGTTTTTCTGCCTAGAAAGTAGGACATAATTAACTTTAAATATTAGTAAATAGACAGAATTTGCATTCTCCCCATCTCCTGACTGTCTTTTTAATACAAAACTGAATGAGAATAGATTCTTATTAAAATCTCAGAGCCCTCTCATGGGCCAAATTAGAGGGTGGGGCACCCTTGGCATAGACGTCATCTGCACTGTATCTTGTGGTTGTTTGGCACAGCAACTTGTGTCACCATATTTATTTGGAATTTTCAAAAATAAATAATATCCAATGTTGTCCAGATGCTGGTATTGGTCTTGTGAACCTATAATATCAGTAGTACATCTGTACATTACTACAAAGACCAGTCATTTGAAGTAGTAGTTTGCCATCCTGTTCTCTTTTCTATTCACGCCCACAATCCAGAGATACACACAGATTCAACATATTTCAGGCAACACAACACTTACCTAACCTATTTGCAGGGTTTCTTTTGAACAGCATTCTCAACAAACTCTGGGCCTCCAAACTGAGGAACTGGGGCATTCCCAACTTAGCTCTTAAACAAAAAGAGAGAAGACAGCAGCACTGGTTAATGCCCACTCCCACCTCCACCTCCACCTCCTCCTACTCCTCCTCCTGCTACTGCTACTGCTTTACTGGTGTAATATTAATGTATTCAGTGTAAAATGACTCACTTGAGAATCATGTTCATCGTCTCATTGCGGTCTTTCCCTTGGAATGGTAATGTCCCCGTTAACATCTCAAACTGCCAAGACACAGGGCAAAAAACAAGGTAAGGACAATTCCCACAACTGCAAAGCACAATGCAAGACCTATAACATATTAACAGGTAAAATTCATGAAAATGATTTACTTACTTTAATTACTTTTTTCCCCATCTATCCATTTATAAATAGGATATATAAAGACTCAATTGAATTTTTTATCCTAGTTAAAGAGCCCATGTTATGTTATTTTCTGATCCATGTTGGGTTTCCTCCTCAAAAACATGCCTGGAGTTTTGTTTTGTTTCATTCACACATGTTTAACACAGAACCCCTGCTGATGTCATGTGGTAATACAGGAAGTGCTCCACTGTGTTTTAAACTCCCTTAGAATCATGCAATAATTTCAGCCCTGGAATGTTTCATCTCTACTAAACTAAAGGTAAATGGTAACAGTTAACTTGAAAAATACCGCTTCATGACATCACAAGGTGGGAAAAAAATGCATCTTGAGCCTGGGAGATGTAGACAGACTAAAATGGTTACTCAAACATGCATGAATAAAACAAAACCATGTTATTATAACATGGCTCAACGTGCACATGAGACACTTTTGTGTAATATAGGACCTTTAAACACAAAAATAGTCAAATTTATTCCACCAAAGTCTTAACTTTGTTCTATACTTTTACTACTTCATGATTGGCTGTAGACCTTTCAGTTAAAAGACCCTAACTGATAAATGGAAATTTGAAACAATTAGGTTTTAATTCATTTCAGAGGTCTTCTCTCTTTAAACAATTATTTTCACAGGGATATCCATCAAACTAAGTGATTACACCACAAGTGATTGAAGACATAGATACATTTCAGGCTACAGTTTTCTAATTTGCCAATAAACCAATACAAACTAGACGAGTAAAAAATATTGTTTTTATACTGTTGTTTTTACCATCAGTACGCCCAGTGACCACCAGTCTGCGCTCTGTGTGTGACCTCTCCTGTTGACCACCTCAGGGGCCATATACTCTACAGTACCACAGAAAGAATAGGCCTTCTTATCAGCATCCACTGACTCTTTACTCAAACCAAAGTCTGCACAAAGAAATAGGAAAACATCATCTTATTCACTGGTTTAAATTTGTTATAATGTAATAATTCACACACATACCTGTTAATTTTATATGTCCAGCTTCATCAAGTAAGATGCTGAAAAATCAAGAAGAAACAAAGGAGCATTAAACAAATCTGTGTGTTGCAAAGGTTGTAGATCTGGATTGACCACATGGGTATGCAAAACAAAGGGTTTCACATATTAGAGAATATGTTTATACCATTTTCAACATGAATTAGAATTCACTGGTTTTAAGCAAATAAATTCAATTTTTTTTCTGAACTGTGCATTGGTTATAACGCTGGAGGACTGTTGCCATAGCTTAAAAACCATGTCAATTCTCAAACTGTTAAAGCATAAAGCAATAGAGTCATGTAATATATATTGTGATTTACATGTAATATATATTGTGATCCAATATCTATGGAACATCAATCAACAAGAACAAATTGAGAAATTGTCCATGAGTTTATGCAAAGTCCAGAGAGAATCAGAAAAAGCTGCTCACTTAAAAATCAGGAATCCTAAACTTTATAATAATAATAATAATAATAATAATAATAATAATAATAATAATAATAATATTTTCAATTTAATGCAGCAAAAACCTGGAACAGTCTTCCTGAACACGCAAGACAGACCTCTCCTTTGACAATGTTTAAATCCAGACTCAAAATGGTAATGTTCATCTTGATTTTTTGTATTGTATTATATATGATTTTAAAGTTTCTTTCCTGTAAAGCACTTTGAGCTACTTTTTGGTTAATGCAAGGAAAGTTTATCTGTACAGCACAATTCATAGACAAAGTTTAAATATAAGAAGAAACATACAGTAATATTTCTTAACTTACATTTGATCAGATTCCTAGTGATATCAAATGTAAGAGCCCACACAGGAAGGAAACTTAAAGCTGATGTTTTTATTGGAGTAAAGGAAAACATTTCATACTTCTCTGGTTTGAGGTCTCTGTAAACTATGCCCAGATTGTGCAGGTGGTCGAGGGCCAGGGCCAGCTCTGCAAGGTAGAATTTCACATCTTCTTCTGTAAACATAACCTGATAAAAACTGGACAATTTTACTCTCTGAACTCCAAACAAGAGGAATACACAACAACAATGCACACAAGTACTTCACTTTTATCGATCACTTAAAGGGCTCATGTTATGCTATTTTTTGATCTGTGTTATATTGTTTCCTTCCTTTCCTTTGTTTTCGGATTTTGCCTGGTTATCGTCCAAGTTAAAAGCAACTGTAAGGAACCTAGGGGTCATTTTTGATAACAATTTTAATTCTGACAAACATGGACAGTGTGGTGATATCTAGTTTAGATCAACTACATCTTTTAACAAAAGTCTTTACTAAACTGCAATGACTTCAAAAAGACTACTCACACTTTTATCAACTCAAGAATAGACTATTGTAACACATTTTATGTGGGTGTGTCCCAGTCCACACTCAGTTGCCCTCATCTTGTGCAGAACGCTGCAGCATGTTATTTAACCAACATTCTCAGACGTCAGCACATCACCCCAGTTCTTTTATCACTCCATTGGTTTCCAGTTTCTTTAAGAATTGATTTAAAAAATGTATTTTGTTTTGCTGAACTCCTGTCTGTCCACACTTCAAAACAGGGCCTTAAGATCAAGCAACCAGCTTCTACTGGAAGTCCCCAGAGCCAGACTAAAACACTGGGGTGATTGGGCTTTCTCTGACATTGGCCCCAGACTCTGGAACAAACTGCCCCCTATATGATATGCTCATCTTCACACACTTTGGCCGGTTTAAATCCAGGCTCAAAATGAATCTATTCAGGCTTTTAGCACAATTTGTTTTATGTCATAGTTTAAACTTTTGCATGTTTTTGTATTGTGTTCATTTTAATCTGAAGCAATTTGGTTGTCTTGAGTGCTTTAAAGGGCTCTCTACATAAAATCTGAGTGACTGATTGATTAAAAACATACTGGAATTTTTTTGTTTCATTCACACACGTTTAACACACAAAACCTGAAAATTTAGGCTGAATTCTCTCAAACAGAAAACACTCTATTCCACCTTGTAATGTCATGTGGTAATACAGGAAGTGCTTCACTGTGACTTGATACACCTTCACTAGAATCATTTGGATTATTTCAGACTCGGAATTGCCAATCTCTATTGTACTAAAGGTAAAGAGTAGCTGTTGACTTAAACTGCCGCTTCATGACATAACACCACAAGGTGGAACTGAGCATTTTGAGCTTTGGAGATGTAGACAAACTAATACTAAGGGATTACTCAAATGGGTGAATGAAACAAAACACAAGTCTGGATATATTTTTGATGAAGTAACAGCATTATAACATGGCTAAAAGCTCAGTCAATTTTGTGTAATATATGACTTTTAAAGAGAAAACAGAGTTTAGCTTTGTCACAACATTTCAAAAACATTTTCACAACTCAAAGATGTTGACTTGACATTGCCAGGAGCGGTTGCTTTGGTTGTGAAGCATGTCTTCAACAAGAGGTCTGTCTGCAGAACAATCACATATTGTTCTGGCTCCCAAGGGCATTAAGGGGATTCATCTGGGCCTGTATCTGACAAGCTACTGTTGATAGAAAGACAAGGAATAAAAAGAGAGTTCAATAAAAATAAAAATAATATTACTAAAGGGAACAGAGGTGACGACTGATTTGACAGTTCCTATTTCTTTAAAAATGAGATGTAAAACATGTTTGCATGTTTTACTTGTAGCTGTACCATTAAAATGTATATCCATGCTTTTCCTTATTGCAACAAGTATTACTGCTGAAAGAAACCATTTAAATGTTATGAGTTTATTGGACTAATTTCAAAAACAAAAAATACTAGTCAAAACAAAGACTAAGAATTAACCAATACATTTAACCAACCCAAATATTTAACTGTGACTAAATCTGGACAATAAAATAATAACAGGATTTAATCATACAAAAAGATCTAAATTTCACTATTAGATTGAACCCTAAATGTTACTAGCAGTTAGACAGATCTGTATAGACAGATTAACTTCCTTCAAATGATCCACAGTATGGCATTTATCTCAAAGAAGATAAGCAGCTGGCGTCAAATAATAGGTCAGATATATTTTAAAAGATAGATTAGTATAATGCTATACTGTGGAGCTTTTGAGGCAAAGCCATTACATATCTGTGGACACAAGGCAAATAGCTCCCGCATGGACTACCACCTTTAAAAAGTCCTACGTTACGCAAAATTGACTTATGTGTGGGCTTAAAGCCATGTTAGAATGTTGTTTTCATCAAAACCATACCATGGACCTTACCCATACCTTGTGTTTTGTTTCATTCACACATTTTTCAATAATCCTGTATTATTAGTCTGTCTGCATCTCCAAAGCTCAAAATGCTCAGTTCCACCTTATGATGTCATGTAGTGGTAGTTTTAAAGTTAACAGCTACCATTTACCTTTTGTTCAATAGAGACTGGCAATTCTAGGTCTGAAATTATCCAAATGATTCTAGTGAATGTTTATGGAGTTTAAAAACACAGTGGAGGACTTCCTGTTTTACCACATGTAGTGTTTTTGGTCTGAGAGAAGAACTCAACCTCAAAATGCATGTTTGTTTGTTAAACACGTGGTGTGAATGAAACAAAACACAACTCCATGTATGTTTTTTATCAGGAAAAAACATTATAACATAGATCAGAAAATAACATAATATGGGCCCTTTAAATAAGAAGTAAAAATAAGGTGGGAAGGTTTATATCTTGGCATAGTCATACAACTGTTTTGTTTTGTGTTTTGTCATTTGTAGCTGTCAGATGAGCAAGTCCAGAGGGCTTAAACTGCTTAAACACACACTAGGAACATAAGGAAAACAGCGGTACACAGTGTTAGAAACAGAAGGTCCTCTTACCTCTTTGGATAAACGAGTGAATACATCCCCTCCCCTGAGAAAGTCCAGTATTAGATATAGTTTCCCTTCGGTCTGAAAGGCTGTAGAGAAAAAGACAGAAGGATCTAAACTGAGAACTAATATTATTATGATTGAGTGGCAGGACTTTTATGGCGAGATTAAAAGCAGATGCATGTAGGTCAATAGTGTTTACAGGCTAAACAAATTACAGCTGTCAAACACTCTACGCAATTTTTGCATAATGGCTCACAGTGCTTTTGGGGAAACCCAGATTCAGAACAAAACATGGTGTAAAAATTAAGTCAATAGCCCCTTTTATGCTGTCTCCTGTTATGCTAAAGGGGATTTCTTTGATTAATATTTCTGCCTGGTCCAAGTGAGCTGTAATAAAGCAGCTAAAATGACATTTTGTACCTCATGAAATCTTTTAATAAAAGGTCTGTATCCAATTTTGAAACTTGAAAAGACTTTACAATGATTTTATTTATTTATTTTTTTTGCTTAGGCTACCACCTCTGCTACACTTTTTAATGTCTATTTTAATAATTTTGTAAAAAAAACAAAACAAAAAAAACTCACACACACACACGCAATCGTGCTTGAGCATGGCACAGTTCTAAAGTCCTAGTTTGAGTGTGCCCTCAGAAACAGCATACATTTTTGCAGAATCAACAATTGAAACACCAAACTATAATTTATCTCAGGAAAAAGAAGTTCTATATTTTTTCTAAATGATAAAAGAATTTTGAAGAGAAGTCTTCTGCATTTGAGAAATATGTGCTACAAATTGACAGCTGTGGTTGGACCATCTCAAGTTTGGAGGGGGGGATTTTTGCCCTCTATGGTTTGGTTCCAGTCCCTTCTGGATTCAAACAGAATGTAGGAAGGGCAGGCTGGTCAGGCGATACAAATGGCTGCTTTTACAAGATACGGTTTGGAGTAAAACATATGTTCCTGAAGTAGTAGAAAATGAAGTCTTAAAGCCTGTTAATTGAAAAAGTGGTAGGCAAAACAATGTTTAGAAAAAAAAAAAAAAACATTCCCAGTAAAGTTTGGACATATAAACACTTTAACTGTATATTTAAACACTGCCAATATATCATAAATTTCCCTTTATGCTTAGCTGTCCATCTTATGTCTGCTGCCTGTGTTACTAGCTCCCATTACACCCATTAAAACACAAACTACAACCATAATGGCTTGTAGTGAGTCACAAGACATATCCGGTCATAAAATATAAAAACTCAAATAAAACCAAACAGTGCTTTAGTGGTTATATATTTTACAAATAAGTTACAAGTAAGTGAACATAATTCCATGTTAATATAATTCTTAATACTTTCATTTGATTGGTTCTTGTGTATTGCTTATGCTCTTGCAACTAGCCCTAATTAGGTGAAAGATATGCCATGGAGTTCATAAAATCACAGGCATCCTTCAAACAAAGACAATAGATGTGCAATGCATCTTAACAACACAGAGTAAATCTAATATTCCAATGTGCTACTATAAATCATCTTAAAAGGTGCACTATGTAACTTTTCTGGAGGAGTGTCTGCCTACATTTTTGTCTCCATGATAATGTAATTGACCTCTTGGAATTTGTGTAGAATCCCTCAGTTGTCCAGGTAGAATCCATTTCTTGGAATGTTTCACAGTACGGTATTAAACCTTGCTATCTTCAAGGAGACCAAACCAGTCCAATTTATAGGTCAGGTCTGTGAAAAGGTGACCCCGCTCAGTCAGAATGCCTGGTTTTTTTAGTTATAAAACAACCTGTAATTGATTAAATGTAACATAGAACTGTTTAATGTCATACTGTGGAACGTTCCTGGCAGCGCAATGACGTATCCATAGAAACAAACAGGTGACAGACCCACAACCAAAAATTTAAATAGTGCACCTTTAACATTAACAATGCATTTTTCACTCATTTTGTAATAGCCACAGCCTCCCTGAGACTAACTGATGGAAATGTTGCCACTAGTCTGCGCCAATGGCCACTCCAACTCATTCAGGCAAGGGGAGTGTGTTGCCCAAGGACACAAAAACAGCATGCGTTGGTCAAAACTGGGATTGAACTTGTACCCTTTTAAGATAGTGACTCAATTTAATATTTACAGATTTTAATGTCCAAGATCCAAGCAACAATAATTAGCAAGTACTGGATCTCTATTAGGGAAATTCTCTGACAAACTATAGGTTCATAAGAGCTGTTTGTTTTTGTCTTACCGTAGTGCAACTTCACAATGAAGGGATGATTGACTTCCACTAAAATGTCTCTTTCCATTTTAGTGCGAACTCTATCCCTGACTGTGGAGATAAACACAAGAAGAATGTTAAACAAAAAGCTCCACAATAGAATATGAAGCCAAAACAAAGCTGTGCTACCTTTCAATGATGCCTTTTTTAAAACTTTCATTGCATATAATTGGCCAGCATCTGGACCTATAATCTTCCGGACAAGAAACACCTGCAGAAGAAAGAAGATATTAAAGGTCCCATGACATGGTAC